>JBBPBX010005341.1:42556-63409 GCA_038048925.1 Garcialebias charrua
TATATATATATATATATATATATGTGGAAATAATCATCTCAAGCAGGAGGCGAAACACAACAACGCTTGATCCATGAAACTACAGTATTTAGTGGATGTTTTTGTGCGTCACTGCATCTGCAGGTAGGTTTTGTGTTTATTATCCTCAGATTATTCCCTCTGGCAGAGATCCAACTTAGTGTGTTTTTAATTACAGCGTAACTCCTGCTCTGCAGTCCCAGAGCAGTTTGTTTCTCGTGCAGTTTCTTTGTATCTAACTGTAAACGAAAGGCAGGATGCTCTCTCTGCACACAGTCGCTGTGGGGAAACCTACACACAGCAGGGGCTTGACATTCGCTGCGCACAATGGGAAACAAGTAACAAAAGATGAAAAACACTGGATGGTAACACAGAAGCAGAGCGGTTTGTAATTAATCACTGAGCGAGAAAAGACTTGTTCAAATGAACTTCGTTTGTTTGTTTCGTTTTGTGGGGAAAGTGCTTCAGGATTCTGCACACTTCTACAAGCTGAAAACAAGTGCAGGACAATGGCAACATGGCGGCTTTGATGCAGCTGCTTACTCAAAGCGCGCTACGGGGTGCCATTTGTAAAATTACACAGTCAACAATTCACAGCAGTGTTTTGGCTTATAGCTTTACATAAGAAAATAACATTTTATTTTTCCAAAATCATATTTTCACCATATTACAGTATTCATACATTTGTAAACATCACAGTTTCAAATTAAATATTTAATTTACAAGCTAAATATTTAGTTTACAAACTAAATACTTAACTTGTAAACTAAATACAGGTAGTCCTCGGGTTACGACGGTCTCGAGTTACGACGTTTCGTGGTTACGGCGCATCTCCCATAAAAATAAAAAATATTTTGAAAAGCTGACTTACGCAGTTTTCGGTTTTACGTCGTAAACGTAGCGGCGGAGGAATACTGCACTGTACACTCTAAAAAAACTAAGTCTGGTCCTCTGGACATTCAAAAAACAAAACAAAACTGTACTGTGAACATGGTTTTACGTCGTAAACGAATAGAGAATACAGAGGATGGACCGAGCTGGACGGCGGTTTTACGTCGTAAACGAATGGAGAATACGGAGGATGGACAGAGGTGGATGGTGTCACCAGCATCCAAGTAGGCTATTAACTGTTTTTTCCCTTCAATATGGCTCCCAAATGTATGTGTTTTTTGATAATTATGTAGGGTACTGTGTTAGGATAGGCTAAGTGCTTAGTAATACAGTACTGTACATGGTGCCGTATATACGTATATTTCGACTTACGTCGAAAATCGGTTTACGGCGCCGCGTAGGAACGGATCTACGTCGTAAGTTGAGGACTACCTGTATTTAGTTAGCAAGCTATAAACTAAATGTTTATGTTCAAGCTAAATGTTCAATTTATGAACTAAATATTTAACTTGCATGTTAAATATCCATCCATCCATCCATCTTCTTCCGCTTATCCGGGGTCGGGTCGCGGGGGTAGCAGCCTAAGTAGGGAGGCCCAGACTTCCCTCTCCCCAGCCACTTGGAGCAGCTCCTCTGGGGGAATCCCAAGGCGTTCCCAGGCCAGCCGAGAAACATAGTCCCTCCAGCGTGTCCTGGGTCTTCCTCTGGGTCTCCTCCCGGTGGGACATGCCCGGAACACCTCACCAGGGAGGCGTCCAGGAGGCATCCTAACCAGATGCCCGAGCCACCTCAACTGGCTCCTCTCGATGTGGAGAAGCAGCGGCTCTACTCCGAGTCCCTCCCGGATGACTGAGCTTCTCACCCTATCTCTAAGGGAGAGTCCAGCCACCCTGCGGAGAAAACTCATTTCAGCCGCTTGTATCCGAGATCTTGTTCTTTCGGTCATAACCCAAAGCTCATGACCATAGATGAGGGTGGGAACGTAGATCGATCGGTAAATTGAGAGCTTTGCCTTTTGACTCAGCTCTCTCTTCACCACGACAGACCGGTACAGCGCCCGCTTCACTGCGGACGCTGCACCTATCCGCCTATCGATCTCACGCTCCAGTTTTCCCTCATTCGTGAACAAGATCCCGAGATACTTAAACTCCTCCACTTGGGGCAGGACCTCCTCCCCGACCCGGAGAGGGCATGCTACCCTTTTCCGGCTCAAGACCATGGCCTCGGATTTGGAGGAACTGATCCTCATCCCGGCCGCATCACACTCGGCTGCAAACCGCTCCAGTGAAAGTTGTAAATCACGAACTGATGAAGCCAGTAGGACCACATCATCTGCAAAAAACAGAGAAGCGATTCTAAGGTCACCAAAACGGATCCTCTCAACACCTTGGCTGCGCCTAGAAATTCTGTCCATAAAAGTTATGAACAGAATCGGTGACAAAGGGCAACCTTGGCGGAGTCCAACTCTCACCGGAAACGAGCCTGACTTACTGCCGGCAATGCGGACCAAGCTCTGACACCGGTCGTACAGGGACCTAACAGCCCATATCAAAGGGCCTGGTACCCCATACTCCCGGAGTACCCCCCACAGAACCCCCCGAGGGACGCGGTCGAATGCCTTCTCCAAGTCCACAAAGCACATGTAAACTGGTTGGGCAAACTCCCACGCACCCTCCAGGACCCTGTTGAGGGTGTAGAGCTGGTCTAGTGTTCCACGACCAGGACGAAAACCACACTGCTCCTCCTGAATCCGAGGTTCGACTATCCGACGGACCCTCCTCTCCAGAACCCCTGAATAGACCTTACCAGGGAGGCTTAAGAGTGTGATCCCCTATAGTTGGAACACACCCTACGGTCCCCCTTTTTGAATAGGGGAACCACCACCCCAGTCTGCCAATCCAAGGGAACTGCCCCCGATGTCCACGCGATATTGCAGAGTCGCGTAAGCCAACACAACCCTACAACATCCAGAGCCCTAAGGAACTCCGGGCGAATCTCATCCACCCCCGGAGCCTTGCCACCGCGGAGCTTTTTAACCACCTCGGCGACCTCAGCACCAGAGATCGGAGAACCCGACCCAAAGTCCCCAGGCTCTGCTTCCTCAGTGGAAGACGTGCCAGTAGGATTGAGGAGGTCTTCGAAGTATTCCGCCCACCGACTCACAACATCCCGAGTTGAGGTCAGCAGCACGCCACCTCCACCATAAATGGTGTTGGTCTCGTACCTCTTTCCCCCCCTGAGACGCCGGATGGTGGACCAGAATCGCCTCGAAGCCGTACGGAAGTCATTCTCCATGGCCTCTCCGAACTCCTCCCACGCCCGAGTTTTTGCCTCAGCAACCACCCGAGCCGCATGCCGCTTGGACTGCCGTTAATGTTAAATATTTAGTTGCCAAATTAAATATTTATTTTGGAAAATAAATATCTAGGTCTGAGCTAAATATTTAATTAGCAAATTAAATATTTATTTTGAAAATTAAACGTTTAGTTTGGAAAATGAATATTTAGGTCTGAGCCAAATATTTAGTTAGCCAATTAATTATTTAGTTTAGGAATTAAATGTTTAGCTTAAAAATTAAATGTTTAGCTTAGAAAATAAATATGTAGCTTGAACAATAAATTTTTAGTTTGGAAATTAAATATTTATTTTTGAAAATAAACATTTAGATTGGAAACTAAATATTTAATTTAAATAAACACATTTAGTTCACTAACTAAATATTTAACTCGCAAGTTAAATATTTAGTTTGTAAATTAAACATTTATCTTGGACATAACTATTTAGTTTGTATACTAAATATTTAGTGTGAAGCCAAATATTTAGCTTGCTAACTAAATATTTAACTTGCAAGTTAAGTTTGTAAACTAAATATTTAGCTTGTAAATTAAACATATACGGTAGTTTGGAACTATGACATTTATAAATGTATGAATGACATGGTGAAAATATGAAATTGAAAAAAAAAAATTCTTATGAAAGTCTAAATGAACCAAAATATTGCTGTTGATTTTTGACCGTGTAACTTTACAAACGGCACCCCACAGCGCGCACCAACGTGCAGGACTGTTTTAACATGCAGGTTTTTTTTTTTTTTTTACACTTTGCAAAAGCTTCACAGTATTTCTACAAATTGTCAAGCTTTTGCAATTGTGGTTTTGTAAAGCGCTTTACAGTGTCCTCCTATTGCGTTCTACCATTCCAGTCATGAAATATGCTCTCAGGGATTAACTCTTGGATACAGCTGATTAATATATGAAGCCAACTTGTTTTTTTTTTAAAAGCCACCACAGCCCTCCGACTTAAGAAAACACAAAATTCAGTCAGTTTTACAGATACTGTAAAATGTTGTGAGTCATTTACAATGCTTACTGTAAGAGCAACTCATTGAATAAATGTTTGCCTAAAACTTTAGCAGTTTAACTTTACCTGTTGGCATTAAACTTGTATGTCTGTTAGCAAAATATCTCAAACATGTACGGATGGACAATATTTTTGGCATGGTATCAGTATCAGCTGATATTAGCGATAAAGTTAAATATCGGACATTGGCCATTCCATCAAAAATAACTCACCGATATAAAAGGTGCTGTTTTTCGGCATCTCCATTTGGTAGCAGGCCAAACTGACAAAGACCATGCAGAATAATGTAGTATTTTAATTCCACAGCAGAAAAAGCTATTGTATACTGTAGTCTCTTTAAGTAGGTTTAGGGAAAATATACCAGTATTGGTATCGGTTATTGGCCAAATCAGTTTTAACATATTGGATATCAGCCAAAAATACAATATCGTACTTTGTACAACCCTATCTGAATGGATTTTGATGAAACTTTCAGGAAGAACTCTTTGGATCTAGGAACCATTCCAATTCAAGGTGACTGCCACCATCGCTGCAATTCAGTCAATCTTTACAAATATTGAGCCAAAATTTGTTGTGGTGGTCGCTGAGAGTCAGTTTTAACGCATACTCTGAGCATGACGCTTTGTGAAATTGCATTTTTCCAAACAGCACTCTTTTCAAGGTTTACTCAAAAAGGTTACAGCTGTCAGATGAGGCTAAAGCTCACAGATGAAAGGCGGTGGGCGACATACATGTCTTCAAGGAACAATTGGCTCTAAATTATGTTTATGATTTTAAAACAATTAAAAATTTCCAATGACAATATAAAAACATGACTGGAATAAGTATAAAACAACATCTGACACGGTTAAACACTTAAATAACAGTTTAATTAGGGTTGCACAATATGTCACAAATTGATTCTCATTGCATCATCAATGGTCACAACATGAACACTGCAATGATTTGCAATATTTTGCATCAAGAAGCTGCACATAAAGGATTTATTGGGCAGCCAAATGGACCCTAATTTCTTAAATATGAAAGATGATAATGCCCAAAACGCTGCAAGCAACATGGAATGGGTTCTGGATAGAACAATGAAGAAAATTTGGTTTTATTACTACATTTTACAACACCGCAATAGTCATCAATAATTATGATAATTGCATGTTTTCCTAATATTGTGCAGCCCTACTTTGACATCTGTTGGTAAATGCCCTTTTCAAAGAAGTCATAATATTTACTTGGGACCTTAAAAAAATGTCCAAAATCACTATGGATCTGTCGGGTTTACTCCTTTTATCTCTGTCTGGAAAATTAATTAAAAAATATAAAAAAAATAAAAATAAAATAAAAATCACAAGTAACCAAAAGTATTGGCTTACCTCGTTTATCTGATCCAAAGTTAACGTACAGAATAACAAGAAGCATGGGTCAAAAAGAGATATAGTACAATGTAAGTCAACAGGTCAAGAGGTGCGCTAGGCTCCAATCTCATCATGAAAAATGCAAATGGTTAAAAAGGGCATTAACCTTAAGAAATACAGGACACAGCAGTGGAACAACACACAAATGGATTTCTCTATAAGTGAGAATGAGCTCCGTCACACCCTTTTTGTAACGTCCCTTTAATTGTCACTTATGCATCCATGCAGTAGTTGGCTAAACTCAAAACCCTTTAATCCAAAATGTATTAGGACTGCAGGGCAGCTCAAAGGACTCTGCTCACTCGGTGATTTGATGCTGCATGTTTTATTTCCTTCCACAGCCACGAGGAGGGAATTACTGACAGATCTCCACATACGGCAGCAGCAGGTACGGCGGGAGACGAGGAGAGGGAAAGAAAGGCGAGCAAGGAACACGGGAGGTGTGAATAAGAAACTCACAAAAATATAATGAATAAGCTGAAAATGTGAACAAATAAAAGGGAAGCGAGTAAAAAAAAAAACACAAAAAAGCAGGAGAGAATCAGGAGTTGGAAAGGTGACAATGAGTATTGCATTTTTCACCATATAAGTCGCATTTTTGCATACATTTGCAAGTCCTGCAACTTATACACCAAAGTGACTAATGTACGAGTTTTCCCATATTTAAAACCCAATTTTTGATCTGACAATTTCATTCATTCTGACATGGAAAATATTGAACACTATCATTTTCAGCTGCTACAGGACCCTTGAGTAATATGGCAAGCCAAGTGTTGCATTAACAGGCAAACGTGGCTATTAATGAGACACTTGGTTTGCCATAGAAGCCATACAGTATTTGTGATGGTTTTATGTCTATATTCAGATTTTACTTCAATTTGTATGTTGCTTATGTGTTGCCTGTTTTTTGTCTGTTTGTACAGACTTGTTGCTGTTTTAAGAGCTCTATAAATAAAATGGTATGGTATGGTATATTTTTCTCTCTTCAGAACTCCTAAAGCAAACGCCAAATCAGCTACATTTCACTGCCCAGGCGAAATGCAGCTGATTTGACCATTAAAGTGTGTTTATTAAGTAAAAGTTCAACTGAGACACACTTATACAGTAATGTCGAGCAAACAAATGATTGTTTTTAAGTCCTAATCTTGTAAAATTCTTGTAAACGTCCTCCCGTGCATGCTCCCACGGCCGCCATTTGGCAGCCAATAAACTTTTGGCACGACACCGGACCATGTTTCCATGTGGTCAGCGGTGACAGATAATAGATGCGACTTATACGAGAAGCAACTTTATATTTTTTTCCACTTTATTAAACATTTTTGGACTGATGCGGCTTATACGGGAAGCAACTTTGTTTTTTTCCACTTCATTAAACATTTTTGGACTGATGCGGCTTATACGGGAAGCAACTTTATGTTTTTTTCCACTTTATTAAACATTTTTGGACTGATGCGGCTTATACGGGAAGCAACTTTATGTTTTTTTCCACTTTATTAAACATTTTTGGACTGATGCGGCTTATACGGGAAGCAACTTTATGTTTTTTTCCACTTTATTAAACATTTTTGGACTGATGCGGCTTATACGGGAAGCAACTTTATGTTTTTTTCCACTTTATTAAACATTTTTGGACTGATGCGGCTTATACGGGAAGCAACTTTATGTTTTTTTCCACTTTATTAAACATTTTTGGACTGATGCGGCTTATACGGGAAGCAACTTTAGGTTTTTTTCCACTTTATTAAACATTTTTGGACTGATGCGGCTTATACGGGAAGCAACTTTATGTTTTTTCCACTTTATTAAACATTTTTGGACTGATGCGGCTTATACGGGAAGCAACTTTATGTTTTTTTCCACTTTATTAAACATTTTTGGACTGATGCGGCTTATACGGGAAGCAACTTTGTTTTTTTCCACCTTATTAAACATTTTTGGGCTGATGCGGCTTATACAGAAGCAACTTTCTGTATTTTTCCACTTTATTAACATTTTTTGGACTGATGCAGCTTATACGGGAAGCAACTTTATGTTTTTTCCACATTATTAAACATTTTTGTACTGATGCGGCTTATACGGGAAGCAACTTTATGTTTTTCTCCACTTTATTAAACATTTTTGTACTGATGCGGCTTATACGGGAAGCAACTTTATATTTTTCTCCACTTTATTAAACATTTTTGGACTGATGCGGCTTATACGGGAAGCAACTTTATGTTTTTTCCACTTTATTAAACATTTTTGGACTGATGCGGCTTATACGGGAAGCAACTTTATGTTTTTCTCCACTTTATTAAACATTTTTGGACTGATGCGGCTTATACGGGAAGCAACTTTATGTTTTTTTCCACTTTATTAAACATTTTTGGACTGATGCGGCTTATACGGGAAGCAACTTTATGTTTTTTTCAACTTTATTAAACATTTTTGGACTGATGCGGCTTATACGGGAAGCAACTTTATGTTTTTTTCCACCTTATTAAACATTTTTGGGCTGATGCGGCTTATACGGAAGCAACTTTCTGTATTTTTCCACTTTATTAAAATTTTTTGGACTGATGCGGCTTATACGGGAAGCAACTTTATGTTTTTTCCACCTTATTAAACATTTTTGTACTGATGCGGCTTATACGGGAAGCAACTTTATGTTTTTCTCCACTTTATTAAACATTTTTGTACTGATGCGGCTTATACGGGAAGCAACTTTATATTTTTCTCCACTTTATTAAACATTTTTGGACTGATGCGGCTTATACGGGAAGCAACTTTAGGTTTTTCTCCACTTTATTAAACATTTTTGGACTGATGCGGCTTATACGGGAAGCAACTTTAGTGACAGGGACAGAGATATTCATCAAACCACAATTCAGAATCAGCTTAAAGGGACGGTCTACCTCAATTCAGGGAGTTCGATTGTGGAATGCTCTGGAGAGTGATGTTAAAAATGCCAAATCAATGTATACATTTAAGAAAAAGGTCAAAAAGGACTTGCTCAAAAACTATATATGATGTAACTTAGTGTGTTGTGTATTACACTTATGTTGACTGATAATGCAGCTTAGTGTTTGTGTATTCAAGCTAGAACAATTAAGTAGAGTTATTCATTTTGTGATGTAGTTTGTGTATTACAGTTAGAAAAATTAAGTAGAATTATTCATTTTGTGATGTAGTTTGTGTATTACAGTTAGAAAAATTAAATAGAATTATTCATTTTCTGATGTAGTTTGTGTATTACAGTTAGAATGATGTAGTTTGTGTATTACAGTTAGAAAAATTAAGTAGAATTATTCATTTTGTGATGTAGTTTGTGTATTACAGTTAGATAAATTAAGTAGAATTATTCATTTTGTGATGTAGTTTGTGTATTACAGTTAGTAAAATTAAGTAGAACTATTCATTTTGTGATGTAGTTTGTATATTACAGTTAGTAAAATTAAGTAGAATTATTCATTTTGTGATGTAGTTTGAAGGTTATCATTGGTTGAACAAACTGTGAAATAAGGGGCAGATATAATAAGATTTCATCTTCTTTCTGCTCCTTCATTTTATCCTACTTGTATTCTTATATCTGATGAAACTGTCTTGTAGTGTTCTTTTAAAATTAATGTATAAACATCAAATCAAATCAAATCGGCTTATACAGGAAGCAACTTTATGTTTTTTCCACTTTATTAAACATTTTTGGACTGATGCGGCTTATACGGGAAGCAACTTTATGTTTTTTTTCACTTTATTAAACATTTTTGGACTGATGCGGCTTGTACGGGAAGCAACTTTATGTTTTTTTCCACCTTATTAAACATTTTTGGGCTGATGCGGCTTATACGGAAGCAACTTTCTGTATTTTTCCACTTTATTAAAATTTTTTGGACTGATGCGGCTTGTACGGGAAGCAACTTTATGTTTTTTTCCACCTTATTAAACATTTTTGGGCTGATGCGGCTTATACGGAAGCAACTTTCTGTATTTTTCCACTTTATTAAAATTTTTTGGACTGATACGGCTTATACGGGAAGCAACTTTATGTTTTTCTCCACTTTATTAAACATTTTTGTACTGATGCGGCTTATACGGGAAGCAACTTTATGTTTTTCTCCACTTTATTAAACATTTTTGGACTGATGCGGCTTATACGGGAAGCAACTTTAGGTTTTTCTCCACTTTATTAAACATTTTTGGACTGATGCGGCTTATACGGGAAGCAACTTTAGTGACAGGGACAGAGATATTCATCAAACCACAATTCAGAATCAGCTTAAAGGGACGGTCTACCTCAATTCAGGGAGTTCGATTGTGGAATGCTCTGGAGAGTGATGCTAAAAATGCCAAATCAATGTATACATTTAAGAAAAAGGTCAAAAAGGACTTGCTCAAAAACTATATATGATGTAACTTAGTGTGTTGTGTATTACACTTATGTTGACTGATAATGCAGCTTAGTGTTTGTGTATTCAAGCTAGAACAATTAAGTAGAGTTATTCATTTTGTGATGTAGTTTGTGTATTACAGTTAGAAAAATTAAGTAGAATTATTCATTTTGTGATGTAGTTTGTGTATTACAGTTAGAAAAATTAAATAGAATTATTCATTTTGTGATGTAGTTTGTGTATTACAGTTAGAATGATGTAGTTTGTGTATTACAGTTAGAAAAATTAAGTAGAATTATTCATTTTGTGATGTAGTTTGTGTATTACAGTTAGATAAATTAAGTAGAATTATTCATTTTGTGATGTAGTTTGTGTATTACAGTTAGTAAAATTAAGTAGAACTATTCATTTTGTGATGTAGTTTGTATATTACAGTTAGAAAAATTAAGTAGAATTATTCATTTTGTGATGTAGTTTGAAGGTTATCATTGGTTGAACAAACTGTGAAATAAGGGGCAGATATAATAAGATTTCATCTTCTTTCTGCTCCTTCATTTTATCCTACTTGTATTCTTATATCTGATGAAACTGTCTTGTAGTGTTCTTTTAAAATGAATGAATAAACATCAAATCAAATCAAATCGGCTTATACAGGAAGCAACTTTATGTTTTTTCCACTTTATTAAACATTTTTGGACTGAAGCGGCTCATACGGGAAGCAACTTTATGTTTTTTTCCACTTTATTAAACATTTTTGGACTGATGCGGCTTATACGGGAAGCAACTTTATGTTTTTTCTACTTTATTAAACATTTTTGGACTGATGCGGCTTATACGGGAAGCAACTTTTTGTTTTTTTCCACCTTATTAAACATTTTTGGACTGATGCGGCTTATACGGGAAGCAACTTTATGTTTTATTCACTTTATTAGAAATTTTTGGGCTGATGCGGCTTATATGGGAAGCAACTTTATGCTTTTTCCACTTTATTAAAATTTTTGGACTGATAGCAACTTGATGGTTTTTTCCACTTTATTAAACATTTTTGGACTGATGCGGCTTATACGGGAAGCAACTTTATGTTTTTTTCTACTTTATTAAACATTTTTGGACTGATGCGACTTATACGGGAGGCAACTTTATGTTTTTTTCCACTTTATTAAACATTTTTGTACTGATGCGGCTTATACGGGAAGCAACTTTTTGTTTTTTTCCACCTTATTAAACATTTTTGGACTGATGCGGCTTATACGGGAAGCAACTTTATGTTTTATTCACTTTATTAGAAATTTTTGGGCTGATGCGGCTTATATGGGAAGCAACTTTATGCTTTTTCCACTTTATTAAAATTTTTGGACTGATAGCAACTTGATGGTTTTTTCCACTTTATTAAACATTTTTGGACTGATGCGGCTTATACGGGAAGCAACTTTATGTTTTTTTCTACTTTATTAAACATTTTTGGACTGATGCGACTTATACGGGAGGCAACTTTATGTTTTTTTCCACTTTATTAAACATTTTTGTACTGATGCGGCTTATACGGGAAGCAACTTTATGTTTTTTTCCACTTTATTAAACATTTTTGGACTGATGCGGCTTATACGGGAAGCAACTTTATGTTTTTTTCCACTTTATTAAACATTTTTGGACTGATGCGGCTTATACGGGAAGCAACTTTATGTTTTTTTCCACTTTATTAAACATTTTTGGACTGATGCGGCTTATACGGGAAGCAACTTTATGTTTTTTTCCACTTTATTAAACATTTTTGGACTGATGCGGCTTATACGGGAAGCCACTTTAGGTTTTTTTCCATTTTATTAAACATTTTTGGACTGACGCGACTTATACGGGAAGCAACTTTTTGTATTTTTCCACTTTATTAAACATTTTTGGACTGATGCGGCTTATACGGGAAGCAACTTTATGTTTTTTTCCACTTTATTAAACATTTTTGGACTGATGCGGCTTATACGGGAAGCAACTTTATGTTTTTCTCCACTTTATTAAACATTTTTGTACTGATGCGGCTTAAACGGGAAGCCACTTTAGTTTTTTTTCCATTTTATTAAACATTTTTGGACTGACGCGGCTTATACGGGAAGCAACTTTATGTTTTTTTCCACTTTATTAAACATTTTTGGACTGATGCGGCTTATATGGGAAGCAACTTTATGTTTTTTTCCACCTTATTAAACATTTTTGGGCTGATGCGGCTTATACGGAAGCAACTTTCTGTATTTTTCCACTTTATTAAAATTTTTTGGACTGATGCGGCTTATACGGGAAGCAACATTATGTTTTTTTTTCCACTTTATTAAACATTTTTGGACTGATGCGGCTTATACGGGAAGCAACAATATGTTGGTTTTTTCCACCTTATTAAACATTTTTGGACTGATGCGGCTTATACGGGAAGCAACATTATGTTTTCTTCCATTTTATTAAACATTTTTGGACTGATGCGGCTTATACGGGAAGCAACATTATGTTGTTTTTTTCCACCTTATTAAACATTTTTGGACTGATGAGGCTTATACGGGAAGCAACATTATGTTTTCTTCCACTTTATTAAACATTTTTGGACTGATGCGGCTTATACGGGAAGTAAATTTGTTTTTTCTACTTTATTAAACATTTTTGGACTGATGCGGCTTATACGGGAAGCAACATTATGTTGTTTTTTTCCACCTTTTTAAACATTTTTGGACTGATGCGGCTTATACGGGAAGCAACATTATGTTGTTTTTTTCCACCTTTTTAAACATTTTTGGACTGATGCGGCTTATACGGGAAGCAAGTTTATGTTTGTTTTTTCCACCTTATTAAACATTTTTGGACTGATGAGGCTTATACGGGAAGCAACATTATGTTTTCTTCCACTTTATTAAACATTTTTGGACTGATGCGGCTTATACGGGAAGTAAATTTGTTTTTTCTACTTTATTAAACATTTTTGGACTGATGCGGCTTATACGGGAAGCAACTTTATGTTTTCTTTCACTTTATTAAACATTTTTGGGCTGATGCGGCTTATACGGGAAGCAACTTCATGTATTTTTCCACTTTATTAAAATTTTTGGACTGATAGCAACTTTATGTTTTTTTCCACTTTATTGAAATTTTTGGACTGATAGCAACTTTATGTTTTTTTCTACTTTATTAAACATTTTTGGACTGATGCGACTTATACGGGAAGCAACTTCATGTATTTTTCCACTTTATTAAAATTTTTGGACTGATAGCAACTTTATGTATTTTTCCACTTTATTGAAATTTTTGGACTGATAGCAACTTTATGTTTTTTTCTACTTTATTAAACATTTTTGGACTGATGCGGCTTATACGGGAAGCAACTTCATGTATTTTTCCACTTTATTAAAATTTTTGGACTGATAGCAACTTTATGTTTTTTTCCATTTTATTAAACATTTTTGGACTGATGCGGCTTAAACGGGAAGCAATTTTATGTTTTTTCCACCTTATTAAACATTTTTGGACTGATGCGGCTTATACGGGAAGCAATTTTATGTTTTTTCCACCTTATTAAACATTTTTGGACTGATGCGGCTTATACGGGAAGCAACTTTATTTTTTTTTCTACTTTATTAAACATTTTTGGGCTGATGTGGCTTATACGGGAAGCAACTTTATGTATTTTTCCACTTTATTAAAATGTTTGGACTGATGTGGCTTATACGGGAAGCAACTTTATGTTTTTTTCCACTTTATTAAACATTTTTGGACTGATGCGGCTTAAACGGGAAGCAACTTTAGCAACTTTATGTTTTTTCCACTCTATTAAACATTTTTGGCATTATACGGCATTGCGACGTGCACGGTGGCAAGTACAAAATAAAGAAAATGGGCACAGAAATGGCTAAAAGGGCCATCTTGACGTTGGACTGATGCAGATGAGATGGTGAGGATGAATGATTTAAAAAGTTCAGCATGGAGACGATCTGTTACAACATCAGGGAGGGAGGTGGGCGACTGAGGGATACTGAGGAGGCTGGAGAGCAGCTTCCTGCACTAATGAGGGAAAACAAGACTGATGCTCTTCTGGGGCAAACTCCTTTGTTTTGGTGTCAGATTACAGGTGCTGTTGCGAGGGGAACAGTTGGCTGCCATCAGTGGGGTCTAATCGGACGGGACATAGGTTTACACACCATTCCTCACACTGTTTTGGATTTAGGGGGAGCATTTTGTTTTTTTTCGCATGGGCCTACAGGCGAGCCACCAAGGAGAACGTGAACAGCACAACACATGAAGACACTGAAAACGAGAAGAAAGAAGATAAACTAATGTGAACACGCTGAGACAGGGCACATTAACAATTTATCATAAAAGTGAATCTAGGAAGGAACAAACCGGTTCTGCTCTGTGGTGCACAACAAAAAGAGACAGACAGGAAAGCGAAAAGACTGGAGGCTGCGCGCCGTGACGCACAGAAACTTGCATCGAGCTGACAAACGTTTCCTTTTAAGAGCCTGCGCGGGGATGCGACAGGTCTGCGGCCTGGCTTCACGTGACCCCCCGCCGCCTCCGCGGAGGAGGGTGGCGTCCTACCTCGTACTCCTCCTTGAAGCCGTAGCCCTCGGAGCACTTCATCTGGGTGATGTGCTGGAGGAGGTCGGCCACGCGGATCGCTGGGTGCAGCTGGCCCGTCTGGTACGGCACGTCCACGGGCTCCCGCTTCCTCAGCGAGTGGGTGTGCGACTGCACCAGGCTGCTCGTGTCACTGCCCATGTTCTGGCTCTCATCTGTGGAGGGGGAAACAAAAACAGGCCGGACGCTTGAGGACAGGGAACTCCCATTTAAACAGCAGGTTCAGCAGGGGTGACATAAGGCTTGATGTAGCAAATGACAAAAGTTTTTTTTTTTTTAAATAACTTTTACCGTCATATAAAGTTGACATTATTAGTTTATGTCTTGGATATTGTCATAGAGCAGATGGCACATTATGCCATTTACTGCTAAGCATTATGTCACCTCCCTCCAGATTGACAAACACCTCTCAGCTAGTAATCTGTTTGGTATGGATGATCACAACAACACAACATCATTGAGTAATAGGATGAGTCATGTGGTGGGTAGGTTCACGTCCATCTGTCTCAGTGTGGCTGGAAAATACTGAATGCTGTATGGTTTAAAGGGATAGTCCAACCATCTTTGGGGAGATGTTCCGTCTAATTAATACCTTATCAGGCGTGATGTCAGTCATAGAGCACAGAGTAACATCCAGGCTAGTAGCTGTTAGCCTAGCCAGGAAAATATTTTTACCTCATTCCCCATCACTCCATGCTCTGAGGCTGATACCATGGCCATCAAGGCACTAATTATTAATAACTATTTAGAACATCACTTCAAAGTTCACAGGGTTATTCCTTTAAGCAGCATGTTTATATTGAAATTACTTAAGTTTTATGATTTGGTAGACTATAATAGTATTTTACTCATGTACAAAGCTCAGAATTACTACTACTGTACCATCGAACATTCAAGCGTATTTTGTGAAAAGGAAAAGTTGTTATAATCTAAAGGGAATAGATATTTTTGTAAAACCAAAGTATAGAAACGGTTTAAAGGGTTGGTCTACTTCAACACAGGGAATAGGTCTATAATAGGTCCAATAGGTGAATAGTTGGGAAAACGATGTAAAAAAAGTGAGGTCAATGTTTATATTTAAGAAAAACATTAAAACTATTTTTTTGAAAAGATACATATAAGTTAATTAATATCAAATGAATTCTAAGCGGTAAATTTTGATGAGTTATGTATTTTGCTGTATTATGTATAGATGATTATTGTTTGAATTGATTTTGTTTAAGAAGGAGCAGATATGATAATACTATTTTCTTCTTCTGCTTCCTTTCATTTTATGTTTTGCTTTTTTAAATTTCTTTTTTTAAATTGTCTTTGTGTTTTATAATTGAAATTAATAAATTGAATAAATAGTACAAGCATTTATTATGACACCTGTCGAGTAAAAAAAAACAAGTTGTACATGTCTGTCAGCTGTGAGAAACTGCAGAGATCAGTCGTTAGAGAAGTGCTCATAAAGATGATATAAAACAACAGGTTGGCTGTGTTCGCTGCGAGGACAGTATGCTGGTTTGGGCTGCAGCTCCTGCAACGTTCCAGCTCTTTCATACAGTAATCCAGTCAGTGGCAGACATGAGGCACAGATGCTTTGGGGGAGCCAGCGGACGATGGAGGGTGTCCAGAAACATGGAGGAGGATGTGAGGTGGGGGGAGAGGGGTGCACAAGTGAGCATGTTGCAGCAGGCACCATCAAAAGCATCACAGAGACACAGCGTGGATTTAGCCCCGCCCACCCATATTCCCCCCTTTATTCGTGTAAAAATTATAAGATAAATAATAATAATAAAACAAAGGAAGAGCCTGGGAGAAGAGATGGGAGGAGAATGCATGGGGTGATGCCGACATGGGGCGCTGTGTGCCCTTTGACCATGCTAAGCTAATGGTGGTGAGATGCTAACATGTCAATGGTCATGCAATGGATGTGAGAAGGTCAGAAGCAGCCAGCACTGGCTCGCTTTCTGAGTGAAACATCGCCTCCTTCCCCCAACCCAGGGGCCACTTGGGAAAACTTACCATTAATGGGCACTTTTTAGATAGCAGATACATAAGAGGTTACGTATGTAAGAGAGAGAGAGAGAGAGAGAGGGAGGAGAAGAGACAGGAGAGAGGGGATAAGCAACAATACAGCATGAGAACCTGTTACAGTCGTTTTAGAGCTACGCTACAGGGCAAGATCACATGCCTGTTCAAAAAGCCTCACTGGGGCGGGGGGGATGTTGAGTGGATGGATGGGGCAATTTAAACAGTGCAAGACAAAAAAATGTTAAAGAAATAAAAACAAAACATGAACGTCATGGAGTTTTTCATGGGGGAGAAAATAATAATGAAAGCTACCCTGATGCATGCTCAATAATCCAGGTAGAAAAATCTAAAAAAGCTAAGTCTGGTCCTCTGGACATTCAAAAAACAAAACAAAAAAAAAAACTGTAGAAACGTTTCGTCTTTCGTCCGAAAGACTTCCTCAGTCTGAGCTGCTGTATTCAGCTCAGTCTTATAAATAGCACCCTCTCACAGTGGATCAACCAGTTTGCTGATGACAGCCGAAACCAGCTGCTCACATGATCAAGGAGGACCATCAGCCTAACGATGGATCGTTAGCACCCTGATGGTTGTTTGCTATTCACAGAGGGCTGAGTGATACTAGCCAAAAGGATGGCCCAGCACAGAAGATCAACATCATCAGGTCAGGACTCTGCGGTCTACACTCATCTCCAGGCCAGCGGTCACTCTTTCAGGGATGAAGATGTTCACATCCTTGATAGAGAGGAACGATGGTTTGAGAGAGGAGTAAAGGAGGCCATCTTTGTGAAAAGAAACCGTCCATCATTAAACAGGGGTGGAGGCCTCCGGGTTCAACTGTCCCCCTCTTACAATGCTGTTATTGCTAGTATCACTCAGCCCTCTGTGAATAGCAAACAACCATCAGGGTGCTAACGATCCATCGTTAGGCTGATGGTCCTCCTTGATCATGTGAGCAGCTGGTTTCGGCTGTCATCAGCACAACTGGTTGATCCACTGTGAGAGGGTGCTATTTATAAGACTGAGCTGAATACAGCAGCTCAGACTGAGGAAGTCTTTCGGACGAAAGACGAAACGTTTCTACAAATTTTTTTTTTTTGCTTTGTTTTGTTTTTTGAATGTCCAGAGGACCAGACTTAGCTTTTTTAGAATAATGAAAGCTGCTTATTTTAACAAGCTACAGTTTTTGGAGGATTCTGACTTTTTTGTCCCTCCCATAATTGCTACAATTAAATTTTGCATGTGCTCGTGGAAACACCTGCTTTCACACGGAACGTGAGATTAATCAATCCCGAACGATCTACCGGTAATCTGTTTTGATCGTTAACCTCGACGGATGAGAAAACGCCACGACTGAAAGCGCACAACCTTTCCTGGACGCTTCAATTCGACGCTAATCCTTTCGTTAAGACGTGGAACTAACACAAGCAGCTGCCGCAGGAGACGTGATGAAATGCGCTGCTGTAAGTTGCATTGGTGCTAAAACAACAACAACAACAACAAAACTACACTTCTGACATTTGTAGTAAAGCTGAAGAGTTGCTTGTTGCGTCTTTCATTCGCGGCCTTGAGTGTTCAATTATTACAGCTCCTAGTGCCCCACTTGGAAGCAGCGTTGTGCGCTCCGCTGGTAGAAAATAAAAGCATCTGCTCGCCCGAGAAGCTGCACTGTTCTGGATATGCAACAAAGAGCAGTAATAATTAAGAGAAGAACAAAATGCTTTTCGTGATTCTATTTTATCGCTGAACAAGATGTACGAACTGGCAAAAAAAACAAAAAACAGAAACAAGTAGGTCAATAGCGTTCTGCCAAAGGCGGCGGGGAGAGCAACATTAAAAAGAATAATAGAAAAGGTTGTTGTTTTGGAAGGAGGGAGGGGAGTTAAACGTGTAGTGAGGAGAGTGGAGGGGATGGGGAAGGGGAGGGCAGTGCCGCTGAGGCTAAACTTTAGCTGTTTGGAGCTTCTCTTTTGTTTTCAGCAAGGAGTTTTTGCTTTTCCTCGTACACAGTTCGTGCCAGTGCTGCTGCTGTGGTTGCCCACTCATTGCCCCCTCCCTTAGACCCCCCCCCCCCCAACATCCCGTCCACATGTCCGTCCATGCTGATGAGAGGTCAAACACGTTAAGTGACGTCACACGCACGACACGCAATGCGGATGGGATGGAGTGAAGCCAGCCTCGGCACGGGAGACAGACAGAGCTCTCCTCGATTGGTCGAGGAGTGTGGGGGGGAGGAGGGGGAGGAAGGAGAGGAGGAAGCAGCAGGCAGGTATGAAGGTGAGGGAGCCATCTTTAATTAAAAAACCTAAAGAAAAAGTAATGTACTTAAAATAAAATACGCTTTTTTTTTTAGCTTCAATACACTGGACGAAAAAAAAAAAAGCAACTTTTGTTCTTTACAGCGTCAAAACGGAGAAAAAAATGAAAAAGTTTCTCACCTAAGATGGCAGTCGGCACAAAGGGATCTGCTCAAACGCCAGAAAAAGGGCAGAAGTTGGAAGAGGAAAAAGAGTGAGTAAAAGACACAAAAAACAACATCAACAAGACGCCAAGAAACGGTTCATAACATCTGGAAGAGCTAATTATACAGTAAGTTTAGCTGATTATAAATCTCGCTGCCCTTTACTCCGCCTAATCAATGGGCTGTGAAGTAATTACACAAGACACACAATTATAGATATCATTTAAAGCCGTAGCTGAACAACTCAAATGAGTTGGGGGGGGGGGGGCACCCTGGGTTGATTGATCTGTTTTCTCAATTGTGAAATCATTTTTAAAGTTTTAAAACTTATCAAATATATCGAGCACAGTTGTGTCTCACATTACAGTATTGCCTTACAAATAACAGTAATAATGTGAAACTCGTTAAAACTTGTTGAAAACAAACATACACAAAAAAACAAGAACAAAGGCTCTTAACCTTTGGTGACACTAATTTTTCCACTTTTCTTAAAGCTGCTATATGTAATTTCTGGAACACGCTGGAACTTAGAAAAATTTTGAACAGAGACACGTTTCTGGTTCCTCCCCCTCAGAGCCATATATGGCTCTGCTCCCCCTTGCTGAAATTCAGCTCAGCTTCCTTTGCTCCGCCTCCACTTCCTGTCCTGTCGCAGCCGCTGCGAATTTCTGTGTTTATATGTTAATAAAACGTTCTAAAAAATAAAATAAAAACATGGAGCGCTGGTCCAGCACACCAGAACACCATGAAATCTGCAGAGCCTCGCGCAGCCACGTTGAACCCGAGTTTAATTCGCTCGTGACAAATTCATTCATTTCCTCATAATTTCAGTCATGGAGTCAGCGGAGGAGGAAGCGATCACTTGACTTTTGGCAAAAAAACAAAAGAAAAGTCCAGATCAGGGATGAAGAAGGGGAATTTAATACATTTGTGTCACATACAAAACAGTTTTGCATCGCTTTGCAATCCTTTGAACGAGAACGTGCGCGGCCGCTGGGGCTGGGACAGGCGGGGGCGTGGGTTAGGAGCGTGAGAAGTGAGAAGCTCTGTTTTTATTGGCTGGTTAAAAACTCTGTTTTTATTGGCTGGTTAACGGCGGGTCACTGTGGGTTTTTAGAAATGCTTTTAGAGAAGCAAGGGGACTATAGTTTTTTTCAGAGATTACTTGTCTAACATCAGTCTGTCAGGAGATAGTGACAGAGTGAAGAAATATGTTTAAAAAATATTGTTAGAAAAGTTACATATAGCAGCTTTAATAGCCGAGTTTGTCAACGCTGCCGTTCAGATTGCGAGAGAAACACGTTGTTTACCGTAAGAAATAACGAGAAAGGAAGAACGCAATCTTGTTTACCTGGGTAGTAGGAGCTGGTGGGGATGGATGACGTCAGAGTGTTGCCTTTAGGCAGCGTGAAGGAGGAGGGCGATGATCCAACTGCAGATGGAAAAAAAAAACAACAAAAAAACATTAGCAACATAAATGTTAACAACTGAGGATGAAACCACGATGTAAAAATACACCTCTTGCTTTTCAGACTCAAACAGTAGTCCCTCGTTTATCACGGAGGATCCGTGCCCTGAAGCCCCACGGTAAGTGAAAAAATGTGAAGTAGGGATAGTAGTACAAGTAGTAAGCACTATCTTAGTTTAGTGTATACAGTATATAAACATAAACATATATGTATTTATATATGTACTAAAATAAACTTCTACTTGCTACTTG
>JBBPBX010005342.1:6762-49567 GCA_038048925.1 Garcialebias charrua
TATACTAAAATGAACTACTACGTATTACTTGTACTATTCCTACTTTACGGGGGGTTCCACTTATCTCAGGGTCTCAGGGTACAGATTCCCCGCAATAAACGAGGAACTACTGTATATTTGTAAACTCTCTAACTCTCTCATTTGAGGAAACTATGCTTTCTAGTTTTATATTGTTAAAAAGTACAGTTTTATCAAATAATTGGGTGTCTGAATCTATTGTTGCCAAGGCCACTTATTAGACACTCCCTGGCTCCACCATTGCACTTGGGGGTGGATAAAATAGCTATAACTCCACTTGTCAGTATCCTTCACTCTACACTGTCTCAGATAAGAAGAAAAAATCACTGTTCTTCTACACAGTTTAACTTCTACCCACTTTAATATGTAGCACAAAAATGTTCATTTACTTGCATCCCCTTTTCAATTCCAGTCCAGAAAAACACTCGTCTCGAAAACGGCAAAGAAATTTTCAAATCCCTCAGCAATGGGGGACGTCAGTGTACTGCTTTATTAAAATGAACATGTCCAAAAAGTTGGAATGTGTGGTGAATTTCATTTGTCTCAGCACAAGTCCTGCAGCTGAAAAACTCCCATGAAATGGAGGCTTTGGATAAAGACCAGTTATGACCTTATCCCTTCATTTTCACCAGTTAAAGGATTAATGTGGTGAGGTATGCACATATTCTAGCAGTAAAGTGGAGCTCGCCCTTATCAACATTACAACCCTTTCAAAATAAACTACCTTGGTTGAATCATGCCAGGTTTTTTGTTTGTTTGTTTTCAATCACTTCTTTATAAATCTTTATACGTGATGCAGTTATTCACACAATGTTTTTAGTCATTTGCAAATGTAAGTAGCGGCAGCAACAGCTAGCTGTAGTATTTATGGTACATCCTGGAGTACATTCAGCAGAAACATGAGGGAGTAACATTGGAATTTCCAATAATGTAAAGGTTTGTTCAGGAAAATAGTGCTTTCATAAAAAGCTATGAAATTTCAAAGATCTTTTAGGTTTGCAGCAGTCCACTTTAGTGCCAGTCCTCCTGTTGGTTCAGAATGATTCTTTATTTCTCCAAATTGAATTTGTACATAAAGCTCTCTACATGAACAGTGGACCCTGTTACAGCCACCAGTGTATGAATGTGTGTAGCATTCAATGTGTGTAGCGCTTTGAGATTTTCACTAATGAAAAGCGCGTTATAAATTGAATTCATTATTATTATTATTATTACCCTGAGGGACAGTCCTTGTCCTGCATGTTTTAAATGTTTTACTGCTTCGTCACACCCAGTTAACGGGTCATTAACAGGCTTCTGCAGAACTTGATGCCATGCTGAGGAGCTAATGCAGTCGTAAAGCAATTTTTCTATTAATATTTTTTGTTTCAATAAAACAAAGATTTTTTAAAACATATTTGCATTTCTTGTTCACTATAAACAAAGCTTTTGGTGCGATAAAAAAAAAAAAACTGCATCCAAAGTGGAATTTTTTTAAACCCTGTTTTTGATTGATCACAAAAACTTGAGATGAGACTTTCGGAGAAATGATGGTGTAGCTGCTTCTCTTGCACATTCCTTTGTCCCTTAACTGTTTATAGTGATATTTTCCCCACATTTCTCTCACTTTATCCTGCGCTTGTGCAGAACTGTTTAAAGCTGGGGTATGTAAGATTGTAATGTAGTCTGTAACTTTTCAAACAACATATATTTTAACATTTCTTCACTCTGTCACTAGATTGATGTTAGAGAGGTAATCTCTGAAAAAACTAAAAAAAATATTGTCCCCTTGCTTCTCCAGGTGGTAAATAAGCATTTCTAAAAAGAAAAAGTGACCAGCCATTTTCCAGCCAATAAAAACAAAGTTTGTAACCAGCCAATAAAAACCGAGCTTGAATTTGAATCAGCCAATAAAAACAGAGCTTGAATTCAAATTTCAACAGACCACAAGGGGGCAGAGCCATATATGGCTCTGAGGGGGAGGGATCAGAATGCTTTGCTTGTTGAAATTTTTTCTAAGTGCTGCTGTTCTACAGAAACTGCAGACTGAACCTTTAATAAGTGAGAGAAACTGTCAACAGTATCAAAGATAAATAAAATTGTTTCTTTAGCTGACTTAAGCATGTTTTTTCATATAGCTCTTTCATGCCTTTAATGTTGATGTTCTCACCACCTAGTTGTGCATAATGAGTATTACAGAGTTTTGTGAGAATAATGTGGGTGCAATGTGGGATGGGTGGTGGCCGAGGGCGGGGACCCTGGTGGTCTGATCCTCGGCTACAGAAGCTGGCCATTGGGACATGGAATGTCACCTCTCTGGTGGGGAAGGAGCCTGAGCTAGTGTGTGAGGTTGAGAGGTTCCGGCTAGAAATAGTCGGACTCACCTCAACGCATGGCTCTGGCTCTGGAACCAGTTTCCTTGAGAGGGGTTGGACACTCTTCCACTCTGGAGTTGCCCCTGGTGAGAGGCGCCGAGCAGGAGTGGGCATACTTGTTGCCCCCCATCTTGGTGCCTGTACGTTGGGGTTCACCCCGGTGAACGAGAGGGTAGCCTCCCTTCGCCTACGTGTGGGGGGACGGGCTCTGACTGTTGTTTGTGCCTATGCGCCAAACGGCAGCGCAGATTACCCACCCTTTTTGGAGTCCTTGGAGGGGGTATTGGAGAGTGCGCCTCCTGGGGACTCCCTTGTTCTGCTGGGGGACTTCAACGCTCACGTGGGCAATGACAGTGAGACCTGGAGGGGTGTGGTTGGGAGGAACGGCCCCCCTGATCTGAACCCGAGTGGTGTTTTGTTGTTGGACTTCTGTGCTCGTCATGGATTGTCCATAACGAACACCATGTTCAGGCATAAGGGTGTCCATATGTGCTCTTGGCACCAGGACACCCTAGGTCGCAGTTCGATGATCGACTTTGTTGTCGTCTCATCTGATCTGCGGCCGCATGTCCTGGACACTCGGGTGAAGAGAGGGGCGGAGCTGTCAACTGACCACTACCTGGTGGTGAGTTGGCTCCGATGGTGGGGGAGGATGCCGGTCAGACCTGGCAGACCCAAACGTATTGTGAGGGTCTGCTGGGAACGTCTGGCAGAGTCTCCCGTAAGACGGAGCTTTAACTCCCACCTCCGGGAGAGCTTTGAACACGTTCCGAGGGAGGCGGGGGACATTGAGTCCGAGTGGGCCATGTTCCGCGCCTCTATTGTCGAGGCAGCTTATCAGAGTTGTGGCCGCAAGGTTGTTGGTGCCTGTCGTGGTGGCAACCCTCGAACCCGGTGGTGGACACCGGCGGTGAGGGATGCTGTCAGGCTGAAGAAGGAGTCCTATTGGGCCTTTTTGGCCTGTGGGACCCCGGAAGCAGCAGATAGGTACCGACAGTCCAAGCGGCATGCGGCTCGGGTGGTTGCTGAGGCAAAAACTCGGGCGTGGGAGGAGTTCGGAGAGGCCATGGAGAATGACTTCCGTACGGCTTCGAGGCGATTCTGGTCCACCATCCGGCGTCTCAGGGGGGGAAAGCGGTACGCGACCAACACCATTTATGGTGGGGATGGCGTGCTGTTGACCTCAACTCGGGATGTTGTGAGTCGGTGGGCGGAGTACTTCGAAGACCTCCTCAATCCTACTGGCACGTCTTCCACTGAGGAAGCCTGGGGACTTTGGGTCGGGCTCTCCAATCTCTGGTGCTGAGGTCGCCGAGGTGGTTAAAAAGCTCTGCGGTGGCAGGGCTCCGGGGGTGGATGAGATTCGCCCTGAGTTCCTTAGGGCTCTGGATGTTGTGGGGTTGTGTTGGCTTACGCGACTCTGCAATATCGCGTGGACATCGGGGGCAGTTCCCTTGGATTGGCAGACTGGGGTGGTGGTTCCCCTATTCAAAAAGGGGGACCGTAGGGTGTGTTCCAACTATAGGGGATCACACTCTTAAGCCTCCCTGGTAAGGTCTATTCAGGGGTTCTGGAGAGGAGGGTCCGTCGGATAGTCGAACCTCGGATTCAGGAGGAGCAGTGTGGTTTTCGTGCTGGTCGTGGAACACTGGACCAGCTCTACACCCTCAGCAGGGTCCTGGAGGGCGCGTGGGAGTTTGCCCAACCAGTTTACATGTGCTTTGTGGACTTGGAAAAGGCATTCGACCGCGTCCCTCGGGGGGTTCTGTGGGGGGTACTCCGGGAGTATGGGGTACCAGGCCCATTGATATGGGCTGTTAGGTCCCTGTACGACCGGTGTCAGAGCTTGGTCCGCATTGCCGGCAGTAAGTCAGGCTCGTTTCCAGTGAGAGTTGGACTCCGCCAAGGTTGCCCTTTGTCACCGATTCTGTTCATAACTTTTATGGACAGAATTTCTAGGCGCAGCCAAGGTGTTGAGAGGATCCGTTTTGGTGGCCTTAGAATCGCTTCTCTGTTTTTTGCAGATGATGTGGTCCTATTGGCTTCATCAGATCGTGATCTACAGCTTTCGCTGGAGCGGTTTGCAGCCGAGTGTGATGCGGCCGGGATGAGGATCAGTTCCTCCAAATCCGAGGCCATGGTCTTGAGCCGGAAAAGGGTAGCATGCCCTCTCCGGGTCGGGGAGGAGGTCCTGCCCCAAGTGGAGGAGTTTAAGTATCTCGGGGTCTTGTTCACGAATGAGGGAAAACTGGAGCGTGAGATCGATAGGCGGATAGGTGCAGCATCCGCAGTGAAGCGGGCGCTGTACCGGTCTGTCGTGGTGAAGAGAGAGCTGAGTCGAAAGGCAAAGCTCTCAATTTACCGATCGATCTACGTTCCCACCCTCATCTATGGTCATGAGCTTTGGGTTGTGACCGAAAGAACGAGATCTCGGATACAAGCGGCTGAAATGAGTTTTCTCCGCAGGGTGTCTGGACTCTCCCTTAGAGATAGGGTGAGAAGCTCAGTCATCCGGGAGGGACTCGGAGTAGAGCCGCTGCTTCTCCACATCGAGAGGAGCCAGTTGAGGTGGCTCGGGCATCTGGTTAGGATGCCTCCTGGACGCCTCCCTGGGGAGGTGTTCCGGGCATGTCCCACCGGGAGGAGGCCCAGAGGAAGACCCAGGACACGCTGGAGGGACTATGTTTCTCGGCTGGCCTGGGAACGCCTTGGGATTCCCCCAGAGGAGCTGCTCCATGTGGCTGGGGAGAGGGAAGTCTGGGCCTCCCTACTTAGGCTGCTACCCCCGCGACCTGACCCCGGATAAGCGGACGAAAATGGATGGATGGATGATATGGATATAATATCCTGATGCATGCTCAATAATCCAGGTAGAAAAATCTAAAAAGTTAAGTCTGGTCCTCTGGACATTCAAAAAGCCAGCCATCGGGTGAAAAGGAGGAACCCAGACCCAGACCAGTGGTCATTCCATATGTTGTGGGAGTTTCAGAGAAATTGAGATGTTTATTTTCTAAACATAACGTCCCAGTGGCTTTTAAACCCCAAAATACATTATGACAAAGACTAGTTCATCCCAAAGATCCAGTCCCCCGGCACAAACAGAGTAATATTGTGTATGCTGTTCAGTGTCAGGAGGGCTGTGATCAGTCTTACATCGGGGAAACTAAACAGCCACTGGCCAAAAGGATGGCCCAGCACAGAAGATCAACATCATCAGGTCAGAACTCTGCAGTCTACACTCATCTCCAGGCCAGCGGTCACTCTTTCAGGGATGAAGATGTTCACATCCTTGATAGAGAGGAACAATGGTTTGAGAGAGGAGTAAAGCCCCCATTATACTCCCGCGTACGTCCATATGCAGCACATACGTACGCAGAGGTACAAGCGTACCCCCACAGTGCATGTATGCGCAAAGCTCAATTTTCACGACCGCGTAAGCAAACGCGTTCTCGCACAATAAACTGCCCGGCGCCGGACTGTTTTGTATGTGACACCAATGTATTAAATTCCCCTTCTTCATCCCTGATCTGGCCTTTTCTTTTGTTTTTTTGCCAAAAGGCAAGTGATCTCTTCCTCCTCCGTTGACTCCATGACTGAAATGATGAGAAATGAACAAATTTGTCACGAGCGAATTAAACTCAGGTCCAGCGTGGCTGCGGGAGGTTCTGGAGATTTCCTGGTGTGCTGGTCTGATGTGTGGGCTGCAGGACCAGCGCTCCCTGTTTTTTTTTTTTTTTTTAGAACTTTTTATTAACAACATATAAACACAGAACACCGCTGCGGCTGAGGCTGCCAGCGCTTTTTTTTGGACCCGTCAATCAATTCAGTAGGCGTGTCAGCAAATGACCAATCGGCAACCTCAGTTTGTCCCGTAGGTAAACGCTCCTTGTCTGTGGAGCTGCGCTGCAGCTGCTCAGGGTGGATACTCGAGTATGATGTCTGAACCCTCTGCGTACCGTACGCATGAACGGTCGTACGTGGAACTATACTGGGGGCTTAAAGGAAGCCGTCTTTGTGAATCCATCATTAAACAGAGGTGGAGGCCTCCGGGTTCAACTGGCCCCCTCTTACAATCCTGCTATTGCTAGTATCACTCAACCCCCTGTGAATAGCAAGCAACCATCAGGGTGCTAACGATCCATCATTAGGCTGATGGTCCTCCTTAGTCATGTGAGCAGCTAGTTTTGGCTGTCAGCAGCTAACTGGTTGATCCACTGTGAGAAGTTGATATTTATAAGACTGAGCTGAATACACCTCCTCAGACTGAAAAAGGTTAGGTTAGGTTACTTTATTTATACCCAAGGGTAAATTTGGTTTGCAGTGGTACAAAGCATACATCCATCCATGCGCACACACAAATAAAAACAGAGTAAAAACATTTAGTAAAAACACTTCAAAGAAACCATAAACAGATAATGTTGCACATAACGGTGTTAAGGCTCCCCAATTCATATTTAAAATGAAAAATAAAAAACATTTAACCACTAAAAGCTTCGACGTTATTTCAGTTTGTTCATTTCAGTAACAGCAGTGGGAACAAAGCTATTTTTAAAACGTGTTGTCCTACATTTAGGGACTAAAAACCTCCGACCAGAGGGAAGGAGCTGAAACTCTCCGTACAGGGGATGAAGGACATCTTTTAAAACGGAAGAAGCTATCCTCTGTACCTGACTAATGTACATGGATGTAACTGAGGTTTGGGTTCCTCCGGTCAGTTTAGATGACAGCTTAACAATCTGCAAGTCTTTCATATGAAAGACGAAACGTTTCTACAGTTTTTTTTTCTTTATAGATGGCCTCCCTTCTCACCTCACAGCCATCCTCTCACACCAATATTAAATATTTTTTTAAAGAGAGAAAGGAAAGATAGAAAGTAAGACAACAAAACACAACAATTATCCACAAAAAGAGCACAAGGCAAACACACCCAACCTCCGTCCACAATCCTGCAAAGCACATGACAAAACACAGCAACAAAATACACATGCATAAAGACTAATAATATTCATGACCTTGCAGTAGATTTCCATAAATAAACATACCAATACCTACAAATATATATACATATACATTCATATCACATATCCATCTACATATCTGCATATGATATCTACATCCCTGCATCCATTTGTGTGTGGTTGTGAGCATGCATAAGTGCATAAGGTTCCGCATATGCTATCTACATATAATAATAATAATGTCTTGTCTGTCATCTGTGTATGTTTCCCATACTCAGAGGAAATTTGTCTCTGCATTTAACCCAACCACCACCAGGTGGTGCAGTGAGCAGCCAGAAAGCGCCCGGGGAGTTGGAGAATTAGATGTGCACTCATAGACACCCCAAGGTGTGTAGTGGCCGGAACGCGAACCCGCGTCATTCGGGTCCCAAGTCAAAAGCCCTGCCACTACACCATCTTGGCTCCTTCATATACATCCCTGCATCCATTTGTGTGTGGTTGTGAACATGCATAAGTTTTGTTTTGTTTTTTGAATGTCCAGAGGACCAGACTTAACTTTTTTAGAATGTGGATATAACTTTTCTTTAATGAACCTAGAAAAACAAATTAAAAAAATGCCCAGAGTAGTGTAGACAGGGCCTAAACTAAGTCTCATAGCAGAGAGCAATCTAAAACATGCAGGACACTGAGCCCTGAGGGCTATGGTTAGGACACCTCTGGTAAAATATATTCACTTTTATATTCTTTCCACACACTATAAAAGATCTGAACTGTGCCGTTAATGTTTACAGCTCTTTTATTTAATTTCAATGTCTGCATGTATCGCCCACAAAACCTTCAAGTTTGTTTTTGAAACAAGTAATGAGACACTTTTAACAGGACCTTGTGTCATTTTCAAAGTGTGTGCCTCTCTGGTAATTGAATTGTTGTATAGGTAACGGACACCATTATCCTGATAACACAACGTGACAACAGAAACTTGTCCTCTCCGCTGTTGTGTAACCAGCTGGTAGAGGTGAAGCAGAGGAGTCACTGTCATTGAGTTCTTTGTGTGTCTGAGAAAAGCAACACTCACATATACAGACATCACATGTTACCTTTCATGATTAAAATAATCTGTTGGCAAATTATGAAGTTGTTGCTTTGGTTGGAACTTGAAATATAATATCCTGATGCATGCTCAATAATCCAGGTAGAAAAATCTAAAAAAGTTAATTCTGGTCCTCTGGACATTCCAAAAACAAAACAAACAAACAAACAAAAATGTAGATACATTTCGTATATCCTCGGAAAGACTTCTTCAGTCTGAGGTGCTGTATTCATTTGTTTGTTTTGTTTTGTTTTTTGAATGTCCAGAGGACCAGAATTAACTTTTTTAGACTTGAAAAATAATGTTTTGCACACTCTTGCAAGATGTTGTGCTCAGAGTGTGTATTATGAATGACTCTCAGCTACAACCTTATCAGATTTTATCTCAATATCTGTAGAATTTATTTACCATAGTTATAGCCATTTTTGTGTTAGCTGATGTGGAGGCCAGCTTAAGTTGGATTGACTCCAAAAGTAAACCAGTCAACGATTACTTTCTGAAAGTTTAACTGAAACCCATCCAGTGATTAATGGAATATTTTGAGCAGCAGACATACAGAATGATTTCATCCTAAACATTTAGGTTAATATGTTTTGCAATGAGTGACAAACTGTGCATTGTGAATGGCTGTCAGCTACTACCATATCAATTTGAGCAGAATAACTGTAAAATTGACTCAATTACAATTGTGTTTTTAAAAAAAATCAGTTGACTGTGGTGGCTATCTTAAATTGGCTTGGCTTCAAATCAAAATTTGTTGTACAGCCACATTTTATATTTTTATCTTGAAAGCTTGATTAAAATATGGGCAATTGTTTTGTGATATTTTGCTAACAGACTGAGTTCCAAACAGTTAAAGGCAAAATTCTGAAAAACTATCAAGCAATCTGTTGGTCTTCAGGAAATCTGTTGGAAATTAGTCTGTTACTTGCATGCAAATTTTTAGCATAATAGGTAAAATTGATAGAATTATATAATTTTTTTGTGTTTTTTTTCATTCATTCATTCAACCTTTATTTAGTCAGGTAAATCTTTTGAACCTCATGGGCTCATTTACGAAAGCGACCTGCTAAAACTAAAGAACAATGAACAGCAATGGTAGAATTTCCGTAAACAATAAACAATAAACAAACAAACAATAAACAATAGAAAACAAAAGAGAGAAAAAAAACAATAATATACGGTACTGTATATATATGGGAGCCTTGACCTGTTTGATTGTGGAAGACAAGAAAAAAGACTTTAAGAACTTTTTTTTGGGGGGGGGGGATTTGTGTTTATTTTGTTTATGGACATTTAAAAATATAAACCTGAAAAAAAAAAAAAAGAGAAATGATGTGGATGATGTTTTGTTTGTTTTTTGTGTAAAAGAAAAAGGATGATGTTTTGTTTGTTTTTTGTGTGAAAAAAAGAAGAGAAAAAAGAAATGTGTATATATATTTTGTCATTCAAGGTGTTAAAGGGTCAACACCATTAAAGTGGATGGTCCTTGTGTGACAGGTTTAAAAAATAATAATAATACAAAAGTAATTCAAAAGTGTTAATCCTAACTGTCAGGAGGGATACCTGGCTGGCACCCCTTTTTTAATAAACCAACTTTTGTAAAACCGTCACATAAAAAAAAAAAATATATATATATATATATATATTTTTTATATATATATTATATATATATATATATATATTATATATATAATATACATATATACAGGAAACCCTCGAGTTACGACACCTGCGACCTACGGCAACGCGGACTTACGACAGGCCTCTTTGAAAGAATGCCGTCGACATACGACCGAAAAAACGGACTTACGACAGAAATACATTATAAGTATGTAATCGAGATACGGCAAAAAAAGTGCGTCATTACGGCAAGCGGCAAGGTGGGGGAGGGCTACAGTGCCTTGAGTGTTCATGGTTGATTCATGGTTGAGCACTGGCTAAGCAGTTCCATCTGATCCAGGTTTGAACTTGAGAAAAACATCAGTGTCTACCTACACTTCAGTCAAAGTAAGGACATTTTGTTTCCTTGTTTCCTTTTTCTGCTGCTTCTAGCTTTTTTAGAGTTCATGGACTTTTTCATGCACATGGACTGCACACAAACACCACATGGACTGCACTGGTTTCAAAAACATGATGGTTGCAACATGTTTCTGATGATTTGGCTGATTTGGTGCATGATTGGTGCATGGGAGTTCCTTATCATTTGCTGCATTTTGATGTTAACAGCTGCTGCTCAAAGAGAAGTGTTCATGTTTCATGGTTGAACTCATTTGCAGATTATGGCTGAGAACTGTTCAGGAAGAGATTTGTATTTTGTATGCTTTGTCTGTGCTGAAAAAAACATTACTGTACAGTACTTTACCTGTACAGTACATGCTGTACTGGTTTTGTGTGTTTATGGATGAATGTGTGGTATAATGTGTTATCTAAGTGTTTGTAAATAAAGTTCTGTGCATGTTTATGGCACAGGATGTCCGCTTGTTCATTCTCATGCCGTTAAATGTGTGTGCGGCGCTCCGTTAACGGTATAGCCTCGACCTACGTCAGAAATGCGGACCTACGACAGGCACGTGTTTTTGGTCCGCGAGATACGACAGAATCGACCTAAGTCACACCCGTAGGTCCGGATCCCTGACGTAACTCGAGGGTTCCCTGTATAAGGTAGATGTATAAAATCAAAGACAGGAACAAATCTGCATTGGTTTTTGCCAGGATTCCAACAGATTCTGAAAACCATTTAGAGAAGTCAAGTTCGAGAGCTTCAGATCTTTTTGTAAGATATTCCATGAAGCAGGAGCGGAGTAGGAGAAGGCCCTTTTTCCAAGTTCAGTCCTCACTGACGGAACACTGCAGGTAATCATGTCCTGAGAGCGCACGCTGTAGCTGCACTCACGCAAAGACATGTAGGAGGAGATGTATGAGGGCAGCAGACCAAGAAGTGATTTAAAGATGAAAATGTACCAGTGGAAGAGTCTGCGTGAGGTTAATGATGTCCAGTTAACCAGTGAATACAGGGTGCAGTGGTGGGTACGATAATCACAACCAGTTATGAATCTTAGTGCACCATGATAGACAACATCCAACATCCGCAGGGTGCTTGTAGGAGCATTCATGTAGAGAATGTCACCGTAATCAATGGAGGGAAGGAAAGTCACAGATACAAGGCGTTTCCTAACATTCAGTGTTAGACATGATCTGTTTCTGAAAAAGAAACCCAGTTTAACTTTCAGTTTCTTCACTAGGTTTTCCACGTGGAGTTTAAAAGAGAGATGTGAATCGATCAGGATACCCAGATATTTATAGGAATCAACAAACTCAATAGGGACACCATTTGAAGATAAAATCAGAGGAGGATCTGCTGGAACCGCCTTCCTATTTGAAAAAAACATCCCTTTTGTTTTATCAGCATTTAGGACAAGTTTGAGACGGAACAAATCTGACTGGATGATGTCAAAAGCGGATTGCAGTAACTGGAAAGCCTTAGCTACTGTTTTAGCTCGGCAATAAACAACTGTATCATCAGCATAGAAATGTAAGGATGCATCAGGGATGCAGTGACCTACATTAGCTATGTAGATTGTAAAGAGAGTGGTCCTAAAACTGAGCCTTGTGGTACACCATTTTTAACTGTTAAATAGCTGGAAAAAGTACCGTTATGTTGAACACATTGCCTCCGATTGGAAAGATAGTTAGAAAACCAACCGATGGTGTGATCAGAGAAACCAATTTCTGAGAGCTTATGACACAGGATGTTATGATCCACAGTGTCAAAAGCTTTAGACAGGTCTAAGAAAAGTGCAGCACAATAGTCCTTAGCATCCAATGCTTCAACAACATCATTCAGAACCTTCAGAGAAGCAGTTGTTGTGCTGTGTTTTTTCCTGAAACCAGATTGATGAAGAGGTAAGATGTTAAATGAGTCCAGATAGTTTTTGATCTGAGAGTTTATCAGTTTTTCTAGAACCTTGGCTAAGATGCAGAGTTTAGAGATCGGTCGATAATTGTTCAATGAGGTGGGGTCACCTCCCTTCAGCAAAGGAAGAACAAAGGCTGTTTTCCAAGCATCCGGAATGGTGTTTTGGCTTATGGACAGATTAAAGATGTGGGTCACAGGGACTGTGATGATATGAGCAGCCAGCCTTAAGAAGTAAGGTGGAAGTTCATCTGGACCTGCAGATTTTTTAGGATCAAGATCATTTAACAGTTTATTTACCTCACTGACTGAGAACGGAGAAAAAGAGAAGGTGTGATTAACAGATGGTTGACTTGTAGGAGGGATTTGATTTGTAGAAGTTTGATTATTAGATAAAGTGGCTGATTTTCCATTTGTAACTGTGTCAAATAATGAACTAGAAGCAACAAAATGTTTATTGAAACAGTTCAGGATCTCGTGCTTATTTGACACAGGAACAGAGTCAACAAGAAATTGTGATGGGAGGTCAGATGATTGGGGGGTGCCTGAGAGAGATTTGATGGTTTTCCAGAATTTTTTAGGATCGTTTAGATTTTTGGAGGTCTGAGATAAGAAGTAGTTACGTTTTGCGGCTTTGATGGCAGTTGTACATTTATTCCTTAGCTGCCGAAATTTCAACCAATCAGTGTCTGAGTGTGATTTTCTTGCTGCGGCCCAAAGATGATCTCTCCAGTGCAGGAGATCAGCTAGTTCAGGAGTAAACCAGGGGCTGTCACGGCTCTTTATCCTGAACTGCCGGAAAGGTGCGTGTTTGTTTACAAAGAGAATGAAACTATTGAAAATAGTTCCAAGCGGTGTTCACGTCATTGATTTGTAGGATACGTTGCCAATCAAAGAGGGATAGATCCCAAAGGAATGACTGTTCACTGAAACGTTTCAAATCCCTTTTTTGAATTATTCTGGGCTTAGCAGGTGGAAGTTTAGTAGATCTAAGAGCTGCTATTACGGAATGATCACTCAAAACGTTGGCAAATACACCTATACCAGGAAATTTGTGAGGTGCATTTGTGAAAAACAGATCTAAGATAGAAGATTTTTCGGGACATTTTATGTTTGGTCTGGTAGGAGAATCGATAAGTTGTGTTAGATTGAGAGATAGGCAACATTCCTTGAATTTATCACAGAGGGGGGTCGACTTATTCCAATCAATGTTGAAATCTCCAGCCAAAACAATCTCATTGTGTTTTAAATTTCCTATGAATTCAGTCAGGGAGGACAGAGCTTCAGGTGTTGCGGAGGGGGGACGATAACAACCAACAACAGTTAAGGGCTGACCTCCTTTCAAAGTGATGTTCACAGCTAAAGCCTCAAACTGGTTTGCGATTGTTTTTTTAGATGCAATCCTGGCAGCCAAAGAATCTCTGATGTAAATAGCGACTCCACCTCCCCTTGTATTACGATCACAACGATAGATCTTAAATTCATTGATTGCCAAGTCATTTTTCAAAACAGAATCGTTGAGCCAAGTTTCAGAGATAACGATCACATCTGCCCCAGAAGAAGTGATTAGGATTTTCAATTCATCAAGTTTTTTTAGAAGGCTACGAGCGTTTACATGCAGAAAACGGAGACCTGAAATATTTTTAAACTCATTAGGTGTACAGTAGTTAGTGATTGGCCCTGGGTTTGGCTGAATCCCTGAGATCAATAACAACATTAATATCAGACATTTACTTGACTTCTTTGTCAGTGATGTGTAATTACAGGAGTTAACAGTGTGACATTTTGCCCCCATAATTGAACCATGTGAAACATTAATGAAGACACGATCATTCAGAGCCCAAAAACAATGAAAGTCGCAGTGATGGGCAGATCCAGATGAGTTGATAAGATTCAGTGATTCCAGGTAGTCTGAGAACTGAAAATAATGACAGTAATATGAATGATGCAGAAAAGTCTCTGACCATAAAGCGTCACAATTTAAGTGTGCAAACAGTTCCTTTGAGGAGGCCCAACTACAGTTTGTGTGATAGGGGATCCAGCCCCCCTGTGAATATGAATGGATGTGGTCCTGGTTAACACAAGCTGGATCCAGAATCAACGGGTAGAAACAAGCAATTTGCAGCAAACAGCAGAGTGTGATGCCAGAAATGCCTCTTAAAATTAAGGGCATGATTGTAGCCTGTATCAGGACAGCAAAGGGACAACAGCGTGAACAGCACCAAACAACAGCAACAGCAGCTCCTGATCCTCAGCGGCGCACGATTCTCTCCGCCCGTCTGATCCACAAGTAGCTCCCCAACAGTGTGGAACAGGCACCAAACAGCGACGATCCTGATCATCGCGCTTCACTTTCTGCTCGTCTGATCCACAAACAGCTCTCTTCCGCGCTTCACTTTCTGCTCGTCTGATCCACAAACAGCTCTCGGTGTGAAAACAGGCACCAAACAGCGACGATCCAGATCCTCCGCGCTTCACTCTCCGCTCGTTTGATCCACAAACAGCCCACAACAACGAAATGAGGCTCTTTAAAGTTATCTGCAGCAGGTAAGATGTTTATTGTTGAGCTCACAACAACAAATGAGGTTCTTTAAAAAAAAAAAAAAAAAAGCCATCTCCAGAAAAAAACACAGCAAGTCCAGAGGGGCTGAAGCCTAACAGAACCTCTCAGCTCCAGAATTATTTCAGCAGCAGTTCAAACTGAAGCCTAACAGAACCTCTCAGCTCCAGAGTTATTTCAGCAGCAGTTCAAACTGAAGCCTAACAGAACCTCTCAGCTCCAGAATTATTTCAGCAGCAGTTTAAACATCCGCACGTCCCTCAGATGAACGCGCGTGTGAGCACAGAACAGAGAGAGCGCATCTCCAGTCGGGTCCAGTCAGCTGCAAGCACACACGCGCAGATGGGCTCAGGTTCCACGGAGGTGAAACAGACTTAATGTGGACTTAATGTAAGTGATGTCCCCACAGCCAGTTCGGTTCGGTTCTGGTCCAGTCAAAAACACCTCCCCCACGCTCACGCACCAGGTACGCTTTCTTCCCCCCACGCCACGAGGTCAACAAAGGACAGCAGAAAAAATCAGCAAAAGTAAAAAACTTCCCTGCTAATCTTGTTGAAAACCAGGAGAAACCACAGGAGAACCGCAGATCCTGGTGGGACGATCAAACGGGGTCCAGTGAGTGGCAGAAGAAACACCGGTTTCCTAATATCAATTGGCTGTAGCAGCCATCGTAAAAAAGGTTAACTCCAAAAGTTGAAGAGTTGTAGATGAACATCCAGTAAATAACTTCTGCAAGTTTCATCAATATCCATTCAGTGATTCAGGAGATATTTTGTTAACAGATAGACAAGATGTATGCTAGGTCCCTCAAAAATTCTCGAACTTTATTTTACTCATCTATAATTTCTGATAACCCTGGTAACTCCAAAATACTTTTTTCAACCATCACTCACCTCCTTCAGCCACAAACAACATCACTCACTGACTCCACTAATGATCTTTGTAATAAATTTATCTCCTTTTTCCAAAACAAGATCCAAAAAATCAGATCAGCCATCACCTCTTCACCCCCTACCCTTTCTCCAGCTGCAAATGTACAGCTTGGGAACCCTCCCCCCTTCAGCTTTTTCCCAGAGGTCTGTGTGAAGGAAGTTGAAGCCACTGTCAGGGCCATGAAACACTGCACATGTGCTCTTGACCCCTTCCCAACAGCCTTAGTCAAGGCTAACATTTCCTCTCTCAGTCCTCTTATAACCACCATAGTTAATCAATCTCTCCAATCTGGTCATATCTCCCCTGTCTTGAAGTCATCTATAATTAAACCTCTTCTTAAAAAACCTACCCTCGATCCTCATGACCTGGCAAATTACAGACCCATTTCCAACCTTCCCTTCCTCGCTAAAGTTTTGGAGAAATTAGTCTCGGTTTATCTACAAGAACATCTACATGACAATAATATACTGGATAAATTCCAATCAGGTTTTCGAACAGCACATAGCACTGAAACAGCTCTTGTCCGGGTCACAAATGACCTGTTGGTCACTGCAGACCGTGGTTCCTCCTCTCTCCTTATTCTCCTTGATCTTTCGGCAGCCTTTGATACGGTTGATCATTACATTCTGCTCCAACGCTTACAGCAGTTTGCAGGACTTACTGGCACTGCCCTGGAGTGGTTCCGATCATACCTGACAGACAGAACAGAGTCTGTCTCCATCGGGCGTGCCAAGTCATTGAGCCATCCTGTTTCTTGTGGTGTGCCCCAGGGATCAGTTCTGGGACCCCTCCTTTTCAACCTATACATGGTACCACTTGGGTGTATTATCAGCAGCTATGGGGTCTCATTCCATTGCTATGCTGATGATACTCAGCTGTATCTTAAACTGGGTAGCAATGTGTCTGAGACCCCATCTACATCATCTTCTTCAGCTTCTCCATTTTCTCCACTTTCTTCTCTTTCCACACTCACAGCGTGTCTGGAGGAGATAAAGGCATGGATGCGGCAAAATTTCCTTCACCTTAACAGTTCAAAAACAGAAGCAATTCAAATTGGTACATCACATCAAATTCAACAACAAAAAATCCTCAGTATCACTTTTTCTGGCCAGAACATCTCTCTTTCCAATACAGTCACCAATCTTGGTGTTATTTTTGATCCACAACTCACCTTTGAAAGCCATATAAAGCATATCTGTAAAACTTCTTTTTTTCATCTTCGAAATATTGCAAAGCTTCGGTCTACACTGTCCTTCACTGATGCAGAAAAGCTCGTCCATGCCTTTGTCTCCTCCAGACTGGATTACTGCAATGCACTTCTCTTCGGGATTCCTGGCAAGAACATACAAAAACTACAGTATGTCCAAAACAGCGCTGCCAGGGTCCTGATGAGAGTGCGTAAGTATGAACACATCACTCCTGTACTGCGTTCACTACACTGGCTTCCTGTTTCTGCCCGGATCACATACAAAATTTATCTGCTCACCTTCCAGTGCCTGTACGGTAATGCACCATCCTATTTAAAAGAACTTCTCACTCCTCACTGTCCTTCCCGCACTCTCCGCTCTTCCAACACCCATCTTCTTCTCACTCCCAGGTCTCGGTCTCGCACAATGGGAGACCGGGCTTTCTCCTGCGCTGCCCCTCGGCTGTGGAACGCCCTGCCCTCATATCTGAGGGCCCCACAGACCGTGACATGTTTTAAAAAAGGTCTTAAAACCTTTCTTTTTATCCAGTTTTTTAAATAATTAATTGTGCTTTTGTTTTTTATTGCACCCAGTTTTTTGAGTATTTTATCTGCATTTTGTGAATTTTAAGATTTTGATGCAATCATCTGTGAGGCTCCATCCTCTTGGTTGTTCCTCTTATTTGTTGCATATGGTTGATTTTTATCTTGATTTTATTTTTCATTGTAGCACTTTGAGATCTGTTTGATGTAAAGTGCGTTATAAATAAAAGTTATTATTATTATTATTATTATTATTATTACAAGAGGTAACAAAGTTGACCTATTTGGAAAGCTCTACCATTTTTATTTTGCAAATCATCTGAAAAGAGAACAAAGAAGCAAAATCTCCTATTTGGCCAGTGGACTGTTTGCCTGTCGTCTCGTTGTGAGGGCTGAACATGGAAACATCTTTATCAAAACACATGAAGGGGCTAACCCTAAAATGATAAAAGAACTGAAGGATCTAGACGAACTCAGGAGAGGACAAATCACAAATCAATGAAACAACTTACACACAAAATGGACATAACATACAATGAAATGAACAAATACATTAGAACATGACAACATACGAAGACTCAGAACCTAAAATATATAATGTTAATGATGTTATTGATGCTAACTTTTTTCCAGTAATAAAAGATAGCGAATACTACAATGAAGAGCAATTTAATGACATCAATATAACAAATGGAGTTCTCTCTATTATTCACTTTAACAGCAGAAGTATAAATGCAAATATATCCAAAATAACAGATTACTTAAAACAGTTAAATAGAACTTTTACGATAATAGCACTGTCAGAGACATGGCTCAATGATGATAACACAAGTAATATTCACATCGAAGGGTATGAATTATTTCACATGAACAGAAATAATAAAAGAGGTGGTGGAGTCGCTCTATATGTTAAGAATGAAATAAAATGTAAATTAAATAATGAAATGTCAATAATAGTTGATAATATTATGGAAATGATAACAATAGAAATAATAAACAAAAATGATAAAAACATAATAATAAGTTGTGTATATAGATCACCAGGATCAAATATAGAAATATTCACTGATAAAATCTTGGAGCTATTGGAGAAGAGTTTTAATAAAAAAGTTTTTTTGTGTGGAGACTTTAACATTGATATGGGAAATAAAACAGATTCAAATAACATCAGTACATTTATAAATTCAATGTACAGTTTAAATATGTATCCGTTGATATCCAAGCCAACAAGAATTACAACTCATAGTGCCACAATAATTGATAATATTTTCACAAATATAACAAACGGAGAGGTGATAGGTGGTATTTTAACGACCGACTTAAGTGATCATTTACCAGTTTTCACAATCTATAAAAATGATCAAAGTATCACAAAAGCAGTTAAAACAAAGAAAAAGATCATAAACACATCAAAAAAAGTTTTGGAAAAATTAAAAGAGGACCTAGATAAACAAGACTGGAATGAAGTGTATGTTGATGATGTGAACAGATCATATGATGAGTTTATGAATATCTTGGAAACTCTGTATGAAAAGAATTGTGTACAAACGAATTATACAAAGAGAAATATTGTTGATCAACCATGGATGACAAAAGGGTTGAGAAATGCTTGTAAAAAAAGAATTATTTGTATTCATGTTTCTTGAAATTGCGAAGTCAGAGCGCTGAAGAAAAATATAAAAAGTATAAAAATAAATTAGTAGGGATTATAAGGAAACATAAGAAAGAATATTATAGTAAATTATTAGATAAAAGTAATGGTGATATGAAAGCAACATGGCGAGTAATGAATAGTGTCCTGAAGAATCATAAAGCAAAAACTGGTATTTCAAAATATTTTGTAAAAGACAACGATGAAATTCATGATGAAAATGAAATTGTAAATGGATTTAATCAATATTTTGTGAATGTTGGATCAAGCCTTGCAGCTAAAATACCAAAAGTAGATAAAAATGTGATCCACTCAATTACAGGTTGTGCAAATAGTATTTTTCTAAATGGAACTAACAAAGAGGAAATAATGAATGTAGTAAAAAATCTTACGAGTTGCTCCCGGTAGGTCTGGATGGCGCCTTGCAAGGCAGGCTACCACTACCGGTGTATGAATGTGTGTATGAATGGGTGGATGGGTGGATGGCTGGTATTGTAAAGCGCTTTGGGGCTCCTCACATGGGGCTAGAAAGCGCTATATAAATAAGCTCCATTTACCATTTACCATTTACAGACAAGAGATCAAGGGACTGGGTGGACATGGATATGATGTTTGTAAAGGACATAATGAGCCATGTTATTGAGCCGTTTACATATATATGTAATTTATCATTTTCAACAGGAATATTTCCAGATAATATGAAAGTAGCTAAGGTCGTTCCTCTTTTTAAAAATGGTGATAAATGTGTATTCAACAATTATAGACCTATATCCTTGTTACCACAGTTTTCAAAAATTCTTGAAAAACTATTTGTGAACAGACTAGATCAATTTATAGATAAACAAAATATTCTAAGCAACAGTCAGTATGGGTTTAGATAAAAAAAACTCTACATCAATGGCTCTCATGGAATTAATGGAACAAATAACTACTGCTGTCGATCAAAAACAATATTGTATCAGTATTTTTGTTGATTTAAAAAAAGCATTCGATACTATTGATCACACCATTCTCCTTGAAAAACTGAACAAATATGGTATTAGAGGACCAGCATTACAGTGGGTATCTAGCTACTTAAAAGATAGGAAACAATTTGTACAAATAAATGATGTAAGATCTGACCTCTGTAATATCACATGTGGAGTTCCCCAAGGCTCTGTACTTGGACCAAAGCTTTTTATTTTATATGTGAATGACTTGGTAAATGTGTCAGGACTCCTTAAATGTGTACTTTTTGCTGATGATACCACATTTTTCTGTTTAGGTGAAGATATAGAACAAATGTTGGAATTGATAAAGACAGAATTTGTCAAGATACAAACTTGGTTTAAAATAAATAAATTATCATTAAATCTAGAAAAAACTAATTACATGATATTCAGTAATAAAAAGAAAACTGTTGATGTTCCACTCAAAATTGAGGGTGTTGAGATTTGTAGAGTGAGTGAGGTGAAGTTTTTGGGTGTTATCATTGATGACAAACTGACATGGAAACAACACATAAATTCTGTAAGAATAAAAATAGCTAAATCGATTGCAGTACTGTACAAAGTCAGAGACTTATTGAATGATAAAGCTCTGTATTTGTTGTATAACACAATCATTGTTCCACACTTAATCTATTGTATTGATGTTTGGGGGAATGCGTGTAAAACAATCACAAAGCCTATTTTTGTATTACAGAAAAGAGCTGTAAGAATTATCACTAGAAAACATTACCGTCATCCATCAAGTACATTATTTTATCAACTGAAGTTATTGAAGTTCCATGATTTGGTAGACTATAATATTTTATCAGTTATGTATAGAGCTCAAAATAATGCATTACCTTTAAATATCCAAATGCACTTTGTTAAAAGACAAAGTTGTTATAATCTTAAGGGGACAGAGTTGTTTGTAAAACCACAATTCAGAACCAGTTTGAAGGGACGTTCTACCTCAATCCAGGGAATTAGATTATGGAATGGCTTGGAGAATGTAGTTAAAAATGCCAAGTCAATGTTTACATTTAAAAAAATGATCAAAACAAATGTGTTAAAAAATATATATGAAATAGCGTAATGTGTATTGTATTAGTTAGAAAATTAGAAAGAGTTAGTCATTTTGTACTGTTGGCTGAAGATTATTATTGTTTAATCTGATTGTTGGAAAAAGTTGGTTGAAGATTATTATTGTTTACATGGTTGATTATTGTTGTTTAATCTGATTGTTGGAAGTAAGGGGCAGATATAATAAGATTTATTCTTCTTTCTGCTACCTTTCATTTTTTTATATTTTGTACATTATCATTTATGAGATTGTCTTGTATTGTTTCTTTTGTAAAAAAAATGAACAAATTTAATAAACATAAACATAAACAAACAAGAGACAGAACCCAGGGAGGGGACAAGTCAGAGACAACTAGTTCAGAGAAAATTATCATCTGGCGTCCTCTAGTGGACAGACAGGGTCTTACAGTCCTCTGATAAATTTTATGCTCTCGACTTCTTTAGTCATTCTTTAATTTTTTAAACATAATAAATACATCTTCAGACATTTTATACAATATAATTTAGGTAATAAACATAATGATTATACGTTTTTCGTTAAAGAAAACGGTAAAAAGGGACTTGCTCAAAAACTATATATGATGTAGCTTAGTGTGTTTGTGTATTACAGTTGGAAAAATTAAGTAGTTATTCATTTTGTGATGTAGTTTGAAGGTTATCATTGGTTGAACAAACTGTGAAATAAGGGGCAGATATAATCAGATTTCATCTTCTTTCTGCTCCTTTCATTTTATCCTACTTGTATTCTTGTATCTGATGAAACTGTTTTGTATTGTTCTTTTAAAATGAATAAATAAACATCAAATCAAAAAAAAAAACAGGGATAAATTCAAAGCCTCTGTTCACCTCTGCTGACTGAGACGTCTCACGCATGGGGTGCGTGTGACTTTTCATGATGCAATTATGTTTTGGCTCAAACGGCGGTACAGTCCATGTTGGCCTTACTCGATCACTGAGGCCTAACGGGTTTTGATGTTACAGTACCACGTCATGGAGAAACACCAGGGGCTCATGGACAAACCAAGATGGGCGCCACCTTTCACCTCTCCCAAACGCAGTGATGTGTGAAATTGATTTTGCTGTCAGAACCTTCCCCCTTCTGTTGGTCTTTGTTCTTTTCATCTCTATCTGTCACAAAATATATTTCATTACAGAAGCACAACATCTGTGTACTAACGAGGAGCTTGACAGCAACAGATTGATGTGCAGAGTTTCTACTTTGCTGCTCGGAAAGCAAGCATCGATTGAAGGAGCTGCGAGGCTGTGGGTTTTTCTCCTGGTGCTTTTTGTCTTTGTGCACATGCTGTTCTAGATGAGAGCTACATTCAAGATGCTCACTTTGCCTCCTTGAAGGCTAACTGGGAGTAAACATGTCGGGAAAAGGGAGATTGTCTCTTCATTAATCAACATGAAGAAAGTTTCAACCACTTTTATCAACCATTCTATCAGTAGCTGCCTGGAATAAGTCACTGCTTGTAGTTTTGGAGTTCTTTTGCGGAAAACTGTGGTGTAAGACTCCCTCTAGTGGTTCAAAAGACTCACTGGACAAATGCAGGCACAGGTCTACATATATACATACTGTATACTGTATGTATGTATGTATGTATGTATGTATGTATGTATGTATGTATGTATGTATGTATGTATGTATGTATGTATGTATGTATGTATGTATGTATGTATGTATGTATGTATGTATGTATGTATGTATGTATGTATGTATGTATGTATGTATGTATGTATGTATGTATGTATGTATGTATGTATGTATGTATGTATGTATGTATGTATGTATGTATGTATGTATGTATGTATGTATGTATGTATGTATGTATGTATGTATGTATGTATGTATGTATGTATGTATGTATGTATGTATGTATGTATGTATGTATGTATGTATGTATGTATGTATGTATGTATGTATGTATGTATGTATGTATGTATGTATGTATGTATGTATGTATGTATGTATGTATGTATGTATGTATGTATGTATGTATGTATGTATGTATGTATGTATGTATGTATGTATGTATGTATGTATGTATGTATGTATGTATGTATGTATGTATGTATGTATGTATGTATGTATGTATGTATGTATGTATGTATGTATGTATGTATGTATGTATGTATGTATGTATGTATGTATGTATGTATGTATGTATGTATGTATGTATGTATGTATGTATGTATGTATGTATGTATGTATGTATGTATGTATGTATGTATGTATGTATGTATGTATGTATGTATGTATGTATGTATGTATGTATGTATGTATGTATGTATGTATGTATGTATGTATGTATGTATGTATGTATGTATGTATGTATGTATGTATGTATGTATGTATGTATGTATGTATGTATGTATGTATGTATGTATGTATGTATGTATGTATGTATGTATGTATGTATGTATGTATGTATGTATGTATGTATGTATGTATGTATGTATGTATGTATGTATGTATGTATGTATGTATGTATGTATGTATGTATGTATGTATGTATGTATGTATGTATGTATGTATGTATGTATGTATGTATGTATGTATGTATGTATGTATGTATGTATGTATGTATGTATGTATGTATGTATGTATGTATGTATGTATGTATGTATGTATGTATGTATGTATGTATGTATGTATGTATGTATGTATGTATGTATGTATGTATGTATGTATGTATGTATGTATGTATGTATGTATGTATGTATGTATGTATGTATGTATGTATGTATGTATGTATGTATGTATGTATGTATGTATGTATGTATGTATGTATGTATGTATGTATGTATGTATGTATGTATGTATGTATGTATGTATGTATGTATGTATGTATGTATGTATGTATGTATGTATGTATGTATGTATGTATGTATGTATGTGATAGTTTTTTTCCCTTGAACCTTTAAAGAAATAATTCACACAAGACAACAGAGTGAGATTTTGAATTGAGTTTTTTTGCAAAAAGGGAAGCCACAGCAAACACCCTGAAGCTGCTTACTGTGAACTTCAAAATCTTGTTGCTTTCTGCTCGTCTTTTATTTAGCAGTAAGTGGGAGTGGAAAAAGGAACAAGTTTTGAACGTCTGCAGTTTCACATCAGTATGGCATTGTATAATAGGTTCAGCGCGAGGGTTGTGACATTTGGTTCTGTCTAGATATAGAATGTTGTAAAACATCTTTTTACTTGTATCAGTCCCTCCTCGTACACACTGAAACAAGGCAGGAACATACATTTTAAAGGAACTCTGTTGAACTTCAAATGGACTCTGTTGGATATAGGCAGAGTTGTTTAAAATGATAATAATATAAAAACATTTAATTTCCCCCCTGTTTAACATTTAAAACTTATGTAAAAGAAATAATGATCATAAACTTTTAAAACATGAAAGTAAAGTAAATGTAATCACAACACTCAAAAACTCTGGATAAAGATATGTTTCTAAAAGAAATGGCACACAAGAAATATGTTTTAATACATGAAAATCAGAACTGGCACAATCATGGTTGTATAAGCCACCACTTAGCCACCACCATCATCCCTGTCCCAAAGAAGGCAACGCCCGCATGCCTCAATGACTATCGCCCAGTAGCACTCACCCCCATCCTGATGAAGTGCTTTGAACGGCTAGTCATGAAAAGCATCACATCTGTCCTCCCTGCCTCCCTGGATCCCTTCCAATTTGCATACCGACCTAATCGCTCAACCGACGATGCCATCTCCTCTGCCCTTCACACAGCTCTCACACATCTGGACACGAAGGACTCCTATGTTAGAATGTTGTTCATCGACTTCAGCTCGGCATTTAACACCATCATCCCCCAACAGCTCATCCTTAAACTGGACAGTCTGGGGCTGAACACCTCAATGTGTAACTGGCTGCTAGACTTCCTGACCGGGAGACCACAGACAGTGCGGGTCGGGAGTAACACATCTAGCACCATCACATTGAACACAGGGGCCCCACAAGGATGTGTGCTGAGCCCCCTTCTATTCACCCTGCTAACACACGACTGCACACCATCGTACAGCTCCAACCACTTCATCAAGTTTGCGGACGACACAACAGTGGTGGGTCTCATCAGCAACAACGATGAGACGGACTACAGGAACGAGGTGAGCCGCCTGGCCTTGTGGTGCGGACACAACAATCTCACTCTCAACGTGGAGAAGACAAAGGAGATTGTTGTGGACTTCAGGAAGAAGGATGCCCAACATGCCCCTCTGACCATCAACAGCACCGCAGTGGAGAGAGTAGACAGCACCAAGTTCCTGGGAGTGCACGTCTCAAAGGACCTGTCCTGGAGCAGGAACACTGCAGCACTGGCAAAGAAGGCTCACCAGCGTCTCTACTTTCTCCGCAAGCTGAAAAGGGCTGGAGCTTCAACCCCCATCATGAGCACCTTCTACAGAGGTGCCATAGAAAGTGTCCTGACCAGCTGCATCACTGTGTGGTTTGGTGCATGTACTGCATCCTGCCGCAAGAGCCTCCAGCGCATTGTGAGAGCAGCTGAGAAGATCGTGGGCACCTCCTTGCCCTCACTGCAGGACTTACACAGCAAACGCCTCACTCGGAAAGCCCACTGCATGGCAGGTGATCCCACACACCCACTACACAGCTGCTTCAGACTGCTGCCATCAGGGAGGAGACTGAGGAGTCTCCAGGCTCGAACCAGCAGACTGAGAGACAGCTCTGTTCATCAGGCAGTCAGGATGCTAAACACTCTGCCTGCTCTGCCCCCCCTCCCATTTGAACTGCCTTAACACTAAAACTTTCTCACACATTACCACACAACACAAAGATTTTAACACTGGACTCTGTGTCATCAAACGGGTTATTCACTAAACTCTCGGTCATGTGCTCATACAGTTTGCACTACTTCTCATACTTGCACTAATGTTTGTATTACATCACTGCCTATAATCATAATACTGTTTACATTCTCTGTTTACATTTATTAATACTGTTTACTTTTATTACTACTGCTTACATGTAATTACTACTGTTTACATTTACACTACTCTAATATCTACACCACTGCTGATACATATACAGTGTGCTCTGAACGGTCTTATTTAGGGATGCCCAATGTGCCTTACTGCATATGCCACTTTTTGCCTCTATAACAACATCAACTACTACCTCATACATGTACTGTGTACATTAACTCATACGCTGCTTTGCCACTTTGCAAATGTCAATGCTAGAAACCTTTAGTTTATTTTAGTTATACTTTTTATACTCTTTTTTTATACTAGTATGCAAAAACTCAGGACAATATTATGTTCATTAAATGTTTAATGTTTTAGTTTTAGAGTTGGTGTAAATTTTCATACTCTTATACCACTATGCAAAAAACTCAGGACAGTGTTAGTTTTACTATTTTATGCTTATGTCTATTATTATATGTTTCAGTGTTTCAATGTTTAGATGTTTACTGTTGCACCGAGGGACTGAGAGAAACGCAATTTCGGTCCTGTGTATGTCCTGTACTGTACATATTGCAGATCTGACAATAAAGTTGACTTTGACTTTGACTTTGATAAGAGCTAAAACATCACTAAAGTATTAATGGTAATTCGCTTTAAAAGCAATGAAGCACTTAAAGGAAATGTGTTCATCTTATATTCCTAAAGAACATGAAACCATAAAAATAAACCATAAAAATAAGAGTAAAATGTAAAAATACGAGATGGTTTAAATGCTATAAAGATAAAATATTATTAAAGGTAAGCTGCAGACAAGCTCAATAATGTAAGATATTTAGGGGGTCAGTATTAAACTGACACCCTTTACCTTAATTATTTACTTATTCAGATTGAATAGTATTTCACGGATTCTTTTCTCTTTCAGGTTTACCCAATATTTCTGTGATCATTTATGATTGATGGAACCATAAAGCTGTGTGGGTTTGTTTTAATATGACAAGATGGTGCCTTTGTTATTCATGGCACGCTGTCTTCCTCCTCTCTTGAACTTTTTATTTTTATTGTTGTTTGTGTTTTGCCTTTTTTTCATCGACGATGCATCTTCGCTTCTGGTCTATGATCGCTCAACTCTTCTGAGTATACGAGACTCGCTACTCAATGCACCGACTACGGACGAACATGGACATTTTAAGCCTCCACCACCTCCACCTTTCCTGGCGTCCATTCCTTCCTACTTACAACGCAACGCCAGCACGTCGCCACGCAACAAGCGCCGCAGACAACGCGGAACAAGAGCGGGAGTCCTGGTGAGATTTAAAAAGTATCTCTCATCTCACAGCACGGCTATGGCTGACTTACCTCCTGAATTCAGCGTCTTTGATGTCCATCGTTCCTTGGTTCATCGCCATGGCTGCCTAGTTGCTGTCAATCATGACGTCAGCGATCAGTATCCATCTTGTCCCCCGGTGAACAACCAGAACTGAGGCTGCGTTAAACAGAACCTCCGCCCGCTCGCACGAGCTGCGGGTGACGTAACTGGCTGTGTGCCAGTACGTGCAACACTGTTTAACGCCCGATCGATCACTAATAAAACATTTATATTAAGTGATTTGATCTCCACTCATCGTCTGGATCTGTTTCTGTTGACTGAAACCTGGCAGAAACCACAGGACAACAGCTGCTTCTCTGAGCTCCTCCCACCTGGCTGCTCCTACATGAGCACTCCACGCGGGTTTGGAAGAGGGGGGGGGGACTGGCTGCTATGTTCAGTGATGAGTTCAAGTGCCGCCTGTTGCCTCAGAAAAAATAAACAGCTTTGAAATCATGCTGTTTGTGCTGGAATCTGCTAAACCTCTGCTGTGTGGGCTCATCTATCGCTCACCACAATATAATAAGGACTTCTTCAGTGAGTTTTCAGAACTGCTGGCTGAACTGCTGCCAAAATATTTGACTCCCTGCCTTTTTGTGGAGATTTCAACGCACATATCTGCTGCCCAAGTAATCAACTTGGATGTGAGTTTCAGGACCTTCTGGACTCTTTTAACCTGTCGCAATCTGTCTCAGGGGCCACGCACAGGCAGGGTCATACACTGGACTTAATTATCTCCCACGGCCTTCACATATCTGCAGTAGAGATTCTGGACACCTGTATTTCAGACCACTTTCCCATCTTATTTGAATTTTCCACCCCTCCTGCATCGAAGGCTGTTCTCCCAGCACATCTCTGCCGCTCCATCACCCCATCCACTCCAAGTCAGTTCACTGATGCCTTTAAAGCACTGACTTATGCTCTGCTGTCAGCCTGGACCCATTTCTACATCCTGAGGACTTCATCACCTCCTTCCATCACACCTGCACAACGATCTTGGACTCCATCGCTCCTCTCAAACAGGCTTCTTCAAAAATCAAATCACCTCCATGGCTCAATGAAACAACGTAGGCTCTTCGACAACGCTGCAGGAAAGCAGAGCGAAAATGGAGGCGCGACCGGCTTCATGTATCCCAGGGAATACTGAGAGACTGTCTCTGTGATTATCAAAATGCTGTTAACAGGCCAAGTCACAGTACCTCTCCAATTTAATCTCCACCAGCTCTAACCGGCCGAGGACGCTATTTAGCACAATCCAGTCTGTCATCAATCTTTCTGTCAATGTTCTGAAAACTGCCATACAGTCTACCTGTGATGACTTTCAGAGCTATTTTGTCCAACAAAATAGACTCTATCAGGCAGAACATTGTCAGCCCATCAAACACTGTCCAATCATGTGCGTCGGCAACAACCACTGCTGTTTTTGACGAGTTCGACCTGGTTTCACTGCCTCACCTCACCAAGGTGGTTCAGCAGATGAAACCAACTAACTGTTCTCTGGACATCATTCCCTCTAAAATGTTCAAACAGTCCTTTGATGTAATTGGTCCTTGTGTTTTGTCATTTATTAACAGCTGTCTATCTTCAGGTTATGTGCCATCTGCTTTCAAACATGCTGTGGTCAGGCCTCTTCTCAAAAAACCAGGCCTAGATCCTACAGCTCTCTCTAATTTCAGGCCAGTTTCCCATCTGTCATTTTTATCGAAGGTCCTAGAAAAGATTGTTTTTATTCAACTTCAATCTTTTCTAGAGCTCAACAACCTGTTTGAAAAATTTCAGTCAGGTTTTCGAGCTCGTCACAGTCACTGAATCTGCACTGCTCAAAGTGCAGAATGACATTCTTCTGTCCCTGGATGCAAAAAACCCTGTTCTGCTGGTGATGTTAGACCTCTCAGCAGCTTTTGACACCGTTGACCATCAGGTACTAATCAACCGCTTGTCTCAGCAGGTTGGCCTCCAGGGAGCTATGCTAGAGTGGTTCAGATCTTACCTAACTGGGAGAACTTTTTCTGTCATGATAGGTGATCTGTCCTCCTCTTCATCAACCCCTCTGACCTCTGGCATACCACAGGGATCCATTCTAGGGCCAGTTCTCTTCTCACTTTACATGTTGCCATTAGGATCAATCATTGCACGTCATAATCTGTCTTTTCATATGTATGCAGACGATTTACAAATCTATCTGCCAGTCACTCCCAACCCCTCACCCAGTTCAAACACTCTTGTCAACTGCTTAAATGACATTAAGCACTGGCTCTCTCAAAACTTCCTCCACCTAAACACAGACAAAACTGAATGCATTTTATTTAGTGCCCCCGGTGACACCAGCAACATCCTTCCCAGTCCCAGTTTTGGTTTTCCCCTCCCCCACTTCAACCCGGTGGTCAGAAATCTTGGAGTGCAGCTTGACTCCAACTTAAAGCTTGATAAACAGATCAGTTCTGTTGTCAAAACCAGCTTCTTTCAGCTCCGTCTGCTCTCTAAAGTAAAGTCACTCCTCAGCCGTAGTGATCTGGAGAAGGCCATCCATGCCTTTGTGACCTCCAGACTTGACTATTGTAATGCTTTGTATGTTGGAATTAATCAATCTTCCATCTCCCGTTTACAGCTTGTACAGAACTCTGCCGCGCGCTTTTTGACCAACACACGAAAATATGACCACATCACTCCTGTCCTGTCCTCTCTACACTGGCTCCCGGTTCAGTTCAGTTCAAACTGTTGCTGTTTGTTTTCAAAGCTCTGAATGGACTTGCACCTCTCTACATCTCAGAACTTTTGAAAGTCCATCAGCCCAGCAGAGCTTTACGATCTGCCAGTCAACACCTGCTGGAGGTGCCTCGCTCAAGGTACAAACAATGGGGAGACCGGTCATTTTCTGTTGCCGGCCCAAAAGCCTGGAACAGCCTCCCCCTTGAGCTGCGTGCCACCTCTGATCTGACTCTGTTTAAATCCAGACTGAAGACCCACTTGTTCAAAAAAGCTTTCAGTGTGTAACTTTTATTACTTTGGTATTTTAGTATGTAGCTTTTTATTTCCATTGCCTCATTTTATTGCTGTTACTTTTATTATATTTTCACTGATTTATTGTACCAATTTTTATATTTTCTGTCCTGTTAAGCACCTTGGTCAATGCAAGGCATTGTAGGAAGGTGCTATACAAATAAAGTTTATTATTATTATTATTAAAGCTATTAAGTGACAATGAGACGTTGATTTTAGTCGGTATGCCAGAAGACACTACCTTTTATTTAAAATAAATCAACTCAAATTAACACCATTACACTTGATTGACTGATTTCAATTTTAACACGTCAGCAAACTTGATTGTAACACAACAGACATCAGTACAGGATGACAAATACTTTTTATCTGTGGCTCTTAGCTTCCAGCTTAAAATGATATGGGATAGGAGGAAATAGGAGAAGAGATGGAGAGATAGTTTAAAGGAAATTAATTGTCTTGAGCATGTTACCAGAAATTGACACTTCATTCAACACTTGCTCTCCCTCATTCAACACTTACTCTCCCTCAAGGGCAGATGTCTCCTCTCGGTCTCCGCTTTGCTTTTGCTTTGTCGTGTCTGTGAAACAATCCGTGTATGGTTCGTTCTTTGGTTATTCCGTTTCAAAATAAAAACCAAATAACCAAACAAGCTTTGGTTATTCCGTTTTTTCGTTTTAAAACGAAATTACAAAAACGTTTTTTAAACGGTTTTTTCGTTATTTCGTTTTTAAAACGAAATTAGAAAAACGGAATTGCCAAAAATAAAAAAAGGGTACGTTTTGTTTTGTTTGTTTGTTTAACTGCAACGGTTAAACCAAAGACGAGCTTTTATTTTGAAGTTATTCATTCGGACCTTAAACCGGAAATGAAGACCTCTGAGTGTAAAAAGGATACGTTGTCTTATTTAGAGGGAATCAACGCATTTAATTGAGAGCTGATGATCTAACCGTCAACAACATTGATTTAATATTCCAAGTAAGTAATTAAATCATTACATTTGATAAACTTCCGTGTATGTTTAACAATAATTGACCGTAGGCTAATGCTAATGCTAACGTTTCTCGCTGAGGTCTGTTTACTCATAGATTAGTTTTTAAATTAATCTTATGTTTATGTTTGGAATCATTGGCATCAAGTGTTGTGGAATTTGGAATAACACGTAGGGCGAATACGACATCAGAAATTTTACATTTTAAGTAATTAAAAAACAAGTGTGTTATGGGCAAACCACACGGTTTTATAACAAATCAATTTATTATTTACCATTTAGATACTCTTTTTTTCTTTCTTTCAGGTGCGTGCAGACTCTGTTTTATTGACAGCTGATGACAACAGAGGTGTGTCGCCTGATGCTTTTGACACTTTTGAACTAAGAGGAAAAAAAACAGGTATCCTTCACCTGCATTATACGTTCCCAACAACTTTAATCATCTTTTAAAACATAGTTTTATAAATGTTTATGATGATATCAATCAAGTCAACTCCACAATTCTGTTTCCTGATTTACAACACAGCTCCTTCACACTAGTTCTAAATGAAGGTTTTACAAACATTTACATTCCCTTCAGGTTATAATGACTCTTTTTTTTTTAAACAAATTGTAATTGAATATTTGGGGGTAATATTTTTACGAGTTTTATACATGACTTGTAAAATACTATGTTCAACCAAATCATAACATTTTAATAATTTCAATTGATGAAATAATCTATTTGTTGGGTGACCATAGCACTTCCTACTAATAATTCTTATAGGTCTTTTTTGTAAAATAAAAACATGGTTTGTAATTGTTTTGCATGCTTTTCCCCAAACTTCATTACAATAGATTAAATATGGAACAATTATTACATTATACAATATATACAAAACTTTGTCATTCAAAAACTATTTTACTTTATACAGTAATGCAAGAGAGTCCAGGCAGGATGGAGCAGATGGAGAAAAGTTTCAGGAGTGATTTGTGACAAAAAGGTGTCAGCAAAGGTCAAAGGAAAAGTTTACAAGACAGTGTTGTATGGTCTGGAGACAGAGACATGGACAAAAAGACATGAGACAGAACTTGAAGTGGCAGAAATGAAGATGTTGAGGTTCTCCTTAGGAGTGACAAGGATGGATAAGATCAGGAATGAGATCATCAGAGGTACAGCACATGTTGAACAACTGGGAGATAAAGTTAGGGAGGCCAGACTGAGATGGTTTGGACATGTCCAGAGGAGGGACAGTGGGTATATTGGTAGAAGGATGTTAGAAATGCAGCTGCCAGGAAAAAGACACAGAGGAAGGCCAAAGAGGAGATATATGGATGCAGTTAGAGAGGACATGAAGGTAGTTGGAGTGAGGACAGAGGATGCAGAGGACAGAGTGAGATGGAGGAGGATGACTCGCTGTGGCGACCCCTGAAAAGAGAAAAGCCGAAAGAAGACGTAGTAATGCAATTGATGTTTTTATTCTTAAGTAATTTACATGAGATTTCTATGTCAGCTTCTTATAAATAACAACGCCCAAAAGTTTTAATTAACTATGAATTTCAAAGCTGTAAATTTTAAAGTTGTTTAAATTTATTGTGCCGCCGCTGTGGTGTGGGGGTTGAGCGCGCGGCACATGTTCTGAGGCTAGCCCTCGCTGCGGGTGTCGGGTTCGAGTCCCAGTCCCGACGACCTTTCGGCAATCTCTCCCTCCCCCCCCTCTCTGAGCTTTAACTCTCATGTAAAGGTCATTTTATTGATTTTAGGTTGCTATGCAGAATATTATATAGTTGATATTGATAAGTATTGTGTATACCAAGCAAATTACAGTAAATGTAAAACTTGTTAAGAAATATTGTGCAATGTTGCAATAATACTAACATGTTACCCATTTTTATGTTAAATACAGAGCCTATGAAGGAGCCAATGTTTGCAGACTGCTGTAGAAGTCTTCTTGGTTGCCAGTCTCACCTGCAGCCGTGGCAGAGCAGCCGTACTCACTGTCCAAAGTGTCACGAGGAGGATTTTGAATACCACATACACTCAGTTGTGTTCTAACCAACTTCCTACACTTAAACAAGTTTTCTTTATTTTTACTTTATTTAATTTTCATCACAATATTGTTTTATGACATTGAGAAAAAATTGTCTTACATTTATAAATAATGTTCAAAAGGTTTTTTTATACAGACATTTTACAATAAAAGATTGTTTTGCACTGAAACTGAATTTCTCTCTTAATTTTTTTATATACTGTACTGTACTGTAAATGATCATTTTGGATTAATTCACAATCACCATTTATTTTAAACGTGAATAATTTATTAAATTTTCACACCTTCTTAAACATTTCATACATGTCTCTGTCACATGGAGCAGGCAGAAGAGTGCTTCAGTGAAAATGCTGTAGTCATTGACTGGGTAAGCAGCCCCAAACTCCACCTCTGCCAGGCTTCTGTCTTCTTCATTATGAAATGGATCCACACCAAAGGTTGACTCTGTTCGCAGTGANAAACCAGACCCTTGTCCTTCACTTCGCTTCAGACTAGGGTCTGGACTTTCTCCATTGACAAACGAATTCTTGCTGGAGGCGTGGCCTCTGCTGATGGCTGCTCCCCCGTGGTCTGCTGAACTTGACTTCAGCTCCGCCTCCTGCTGAATTTTCTCTCGCTCCGTTCATTCTGTGTTTATATGTTAATAAAACGTCCTAATAAAATAAAATAAAACCATGGATCGCTGGTCCAACACACCAGAAGACCAGGAAATCTGATGGGACTCGGGCAGCAACGTAAAACCCGAGTTTAATTCTCTCGTGACAACCTGAGGCATTTCCTTGTTCATTTCACTCAGCGGAGGGTGAGGAGGAGAAGGAGGAGGGAGGAGGGAGCGATTACTTGACTTTTGGGAAAAAAACAAAAAAGAAAACTCCAGATAAGGGATTAAGAAGGGGAAATTAATAAATTTGTGTCACATATAAAACAGTCCTGCATCGCTTTGCATCGCTTTGAATGAGAACATGCGGCTGCTCGCTGGCTGCGCTGGGACAGGTGGGGGCGTGGGTTAGGGGCCAAAAACTCCGCCCCTTCTGTTCTCTGATTGGTCCGGTCAAAAATCTACCGGAGAAATCGTTGTCTATGAGAGAAGTCCCAGACTGTGCAGTGAAGGGAAATGAGAATTGAGCGGAGCTGTGCAGGAAGGCGAGGGCCAGGCTACTCATACACCTGAAGGAACGTGGAACTGAGCTCACATGAGACACCGCCCCTCATCCACCTCTGTTTGAATATGCAAATAGATGCAAATATGTTTTGCACCTGTAATTTTTTTATTTAATTTTGGAGTCGAGATTAATTTTATTGAACGTAGTATAATAAAAGCATAAACAAAGTTACATGAAAATACAATAAATTTAAAACAAAAGCAAGCAGAGAAAAAACAAAAGCAACAGTAGTGATGTATATTTACACGTGCAAAGGAGTGGGTAGAAGTGTAAACTTATTGTTTCATAAATGATGTATAGTTGCAGCAAAATGAGGAATTCAGTGGGATGTGAGTCAGAGACGCACTTCAGTAAGGTTGTGGGGTTTAAAAACATGTTTGCCAATTCACAACATTTTTTTTAAATGACTGACATGAAGAAATGAGTTGCTGCATAAACAAAGCATTTCAGCCATGTTGTAGTGGACATTTTATAGATTTGAGCATCATGAGGTCACCACATACAGCTAGCATGGCACAGCACACAAACGACTGTGAAATATCACATAGGTATTTGGTCAGTGTGAACCTCCCAAAACACGCTGCCTCTCAATCCTGGGGAAGTCTTGGCAGCTCCAAAGTTGTCGTTGTTTCATAATTTTGCACAGTTTTATGCAGCTATTTATGAACATATATGTGATTGTGTGCACGTTGCTGGTCTGAGGACTCATCACGGGTGAGTTGTTTTGAATTCATTTACTGATCAGACTGTTTCCTTTTCAGTGAGAACGGAAGCAACGATTCACGTGCGTTCATGCTCCTTATCTGTCTGTGCACCTCGCAGGCATGCAGTCGCTGACAAAATATTCATCCATTATCTCTACCTGCTCGTTCCTTTTTGGTTTGTGGGGGTCACTGGTGCCCATATTCAGCTGTCACTGCGCAACACAAGAAACGTTATAGTTTATTTTGTAGTGAAGTTGTTTTGTTCATTTTTTTAGGCATGTTCTGTAATAGGTTAGATGAAGTTACATGTGGTTCATTGGGATTTAAACCATAAATGCACAAACTTGTGAAACAAACATATTTTAATGTACAGTATTTAGGTGAGTACTTTGAATTTAATACTGTGTACTGAAAAGGTTTGCACGGAGGTAGGCACATTATCACAGCAGGTCAGAATTGATATTTATGCACACTTTCACGGAAAGTTCATTTTGATACAAGTGCGTGGAACCTGGTGGGCACAACCTGTACATGCCGTTGATACATGAGGCCCTCCGTGTTGTCAGTTTGCAAAGGCAAAAAAGTGTTTTGTCCATCTTCATGCCTATTTTTCATGTTTGTTGTTTCAGAGGCTGTTCGTGCTCCCGTTTTTCGTCATGGCACAGACAAGAATGGATTCCATCTTAGCTTTAGCAAGAACTTCCGCCAGGTCTTTGGTGATGAAGTGAAATACTGGCCTATTCCCATTTTCTCCAGGTGAGATCATCCAACAAAACCATTCAAATGTGGGAAAAAATGCTTTAATTCTCAAATATAAGTTTGTAAAATAATTTAAAATAGCAGATCGCTCAACACTAATGCGATTTTAAATTAAATTGAGTTTGATCAATGTTTTGGGTCATGCCGAGTTGATGTCATGACCATTAACATTTTAATATATGACCTTAATATGCAAGCATTGAAGCCACAAATTTACTGGGCTATTTCTGTTGGAGACAAATTGACAGCACAAAATGGCAAAAAATGTGCATATTTTCCTTTGTGGTCTCACTTAATTCTGAATATTTGGGACCAAGCAACTAGCCCATGCAGCCATGTTTTGTGTGACTATTTTTGGAAATGGTGACCTGTTTTTGTGTGCTCAGTTAAAAATCTGTATTCTAGGCAATGCATATTATTGTTTTGCTCACCACCAACCATACTGTACACATCATGGCTTGTTGGTAACTCCCCCACATTAATGATTTGGGACCAAGCAACTAGCCCATGCAGCCATGTTTTGTGTGACTATTTTTGGAAATGGTGACCTGTTTTTGTGTGCTCAGTTAAAAATCTGTATTCTAGGCAATGCATATTATTGTTTTGCTCACCACCAACCATACTGTACACATCATGGCTTGTTGGTAACTCCCCCACATTAATGATTTCATGTACCGGAGCATAGCTTATACATATGTAAATAAGCAGACATGGGACAATTTTTTACAATTATTGTTTTTCATCAAGGTAGTTTCTAGACTGTATGATCTGTATGTGGATATCATGCTCAATTATTCCCTCACTCTTAAACAAACCCTCAACATACCTCAACTCAACTTAATGCACCACCTCACTCCCAACCTAGTGAGAGCTGTCCACCCTTTTCTGACTGAGGATCATGTCCTCAAAGTTGGAGGTACTGATCTTCAACCCAGCAGCTGCAACCCATGCTTCGAGGAGAACTGGAGATCATGGTGCTATGAGGCCAACAGAACCACATCATCAACAAAAGCAGAGATAAAATCTGAAAGCCACCCAAACAAACCTGCTGTTGGTATATTCATGATAACTGGCAGCCCAGCAAAGTCACCTGGAAGAGGTCTGACTTACAGTCAGCAATGCAACCCAGACTCTTGCACCATTTATACAGTGGTATTTGAAAGTTTGTGAATCCTTTAGAATTTTCTATATTTCTGTATAACTGACCTAAAACATAATGATATTTTCACACGTCATAAAAGTAGAAAAAGAGAACCTAGTTAAACAAATGGCAGGAAGGGAGCCTGAAATCTGCATGAGGTTAAGAGGTGCCAACTAGATATACAGGTGGGCTCACCTCATCGCATGGTGGGCTCCTGAACCAATCTCCTTGAGAGGGGCTGGACCTTATTCCACTCCAGAGTTGCTCATGGTAAGAGGTGCCGAACTGATGTGAGTCTACCAATAGCCCCCGACTTCGTGCCTGTGTGTTAGAGCTTTCCCCAATACATGAGGGGGTAGTTCTCTGCTCTGATGATTGTTTCTGCCTACAGTACATGATTAATGGCAGTTCAGAGTATTTGGCATTCTTGGTGTCCTTAGCTGGGGGGCTGAAAGATACGCCAGCTGGGGACTCCTTTATTCTGAGGGAAGAACAGCCTCCCTTATCTGAACCTGAGCAGTGTTCTCTTGTTGGACTTCTGTGCTAGTCATAGTTTTTCCATCACAAATATCATATTCGAACATAAGGGTGTCCATGAATGCACTTAGCACAATGACACCCTAGGGCATAGATTAATGCTTGACTTTGTAATCGTGTCATCTGATTTGCTGCCATTTGTTTTGGACACTCAGGTGAAAAGAGGAGCTAAGCTGTAAATAGATCACAATCTGGAAGTGAGAGGGATCAGATGTTGGGTGAAGATAATGGACAGATCTGGTAGACCCAAACATGTTTGAGGTTTGTTGGGAAGGCCTGATAAAAGAACCCATAAGAAAGATCTTCAACTCACACCTCCGTGGGAGCTTTGACCACATCTCAGTTGAGGTGAGGGACGTTGAGTCAGAGTGGGCCATGTTCTGCACCTCAACTGTCAAAGTGCTGCCTTGAGCTGTGGCCGCAAGGTTGTTGGTACTTCTCGCAGTGGCCATCCATGAACTCTGTGGGGAACACCCCAGGTTTAGCCATCAAGCGGAAGAAGTAGTCCTATCAGACTCAGTTAGGGGCAGATGTGGCTGAGTGGTTAGAGCAATCATCCTCCAATGCAAGAGTTAGAGGTTCGATTTCACCAACAGTCACATGCCAAAATGTCTCTGGGCAAGACACTGAACCCTTCATTGCCTCCGATGTGTGTCCCATCGGTGTATGAGTGTGATAAAGCACGGATTATGCTTTGTATAGATACAGTTGAGTGGTGTATGAATGGGTAAATGAGGGCACAGATTGTGTGGTGTGAGGGACCAGACTTAAATAAGGACAAAGGTGTTAAAAAAAATCAGCCAAAATTTTCAATTTAATAGTTCCCAAAAAAGAACTAACAAAGAATCAAATTTCAATGAAAAATAAATCAAAAGATAAATAACAAATTTGGGCCCAACTTAAATGAGGTCAACCATTAAACTACATCAGCATTTTATGCGGGCTAAGGTCTTATGCTTCCCCAGGTGGCCAGCCCAGGGAATTGAATGGCCCAACTTTAAAACAGTTTCTCCAACTGCTTTGGGAACCACCAGCTGTTTAATTGGCCCATATTGCCATCGATAAGCACAGGTAGGTCATTGCAGAGAATTACTAGAAATGGTAAGTTATCTACTACCCCAACATTAAGCAGGTGCATTTGTCCTTTCACCGTGACATAGACATCTGCAGTTGGATATTTTCTTTCATCACCGTGGACACTGCAAATTGGAATGTTCTCACTGGTGCAAACCAACTGGGGTAAAACATACCGGCGCTGGACCAAAGTCTGTGTACTCCCTGTATCAATCAGGGCCTTCAGTGCCTGACCGTTGAGCTCCACAGATGTCTCCATTAATGGCTGCATTGCGCCCATCTTTCAAGTCTTTTCATTGTGCACAAAACACATCTGGGACAACTTAACAGCATTTTGAGGGCACATTGGTTTGGTGTGACCCTCCTGTCTACATAAATAACACATTTGGGCCCAACTTTAAATGATGTCAACTGAACTCTAACAAAACTGCCCTGCTAACAAAGAACAAAGGGCTGCTTAAATAGGGCAGAGTAACCAAAATCTGCCACATGAGGGAGGCACAACATAATAAAGGGAACAGAAAATACAAATGAGCTAAAACAGCATATGAAACAAATAAAGCAAAACTTGACTAACTTAGCACAAACAATAAGTGAATATTAAAGTGACAAAATTAAATAACTAAAGCCAAATTTAACAAAGTTCCCTCTCCCCTCAGTCTTTTAGAAAAGTGGTATGTTCCAGGCTTCCTCCTCCAGCTGATCTGCATTTGCAGCACCTCAAAACAGAAGAACACGTGTTAGTAAACCATTCAGACAAATATTACCTAAAGTGTGCACCCATCAGAAAATATATGTCTAAATAAAATAAAATAAAATAAAATAAACAAGTACTAACATGATGTGGTGGTGGTAGAAGCATCTACCACATGTTGTAAAGCTCTTCGAGTGTCTTGATAAGATAGAAAGGCGCTATATAAATACAGTCCATTTACCATTTTGTTTGCTGGTGGGTGTCCGGAGGCAGCTGAAGAGTACTTGAGGACTAAGTGGTCCACTGCCTTGGCTGTTCATGAGGAAAAAGCTTGGATGTGGTTGGAGTTCAGTGAGGCCTTGGATATAGACTCAGGGTTGGCTCAAAGAAGATTCTGGCAAATATCAGGAAGCTGAGGAAAGGAAAGCAGCACTGTGTTCAGTGAATGAGGGTTGCTGTTGAATTCATCCAGTGATGTCAGCTGATGAGTATTCCTTCTGCCTCCCATAGAGGCAAAGCTCTCAGTTTACCAGTCATTCCACATTCTTACACTCACCTATGGCCACAAACTCTGGATAGTGACCAAAAGAATGAGATAGTTCATCTGGCAAACCTTTGCCAGCTGAAATCCCTCTTCACCACAACAGACCAGCACAGCGTCCTCAATACTGCATACGCTGCACAAATTAATCTGTCAATCTCATGTCCCATTGTTCCGTCACTCATGAACAAAATCCCGAGATGCTTGATTTCCTCCACTTGAGGCAGAACCTCACCTTTAACCCAAAGGGAGCAATTCACCCTTTTCCAATTGAGAACCATTGCCTCAGATTTGGAAGTGCTGATTCTCATCCCAACTGCTTCCCACTCGGCTGAAAACCACTCCAGTGAGAGCTGAATATCACAGCATTATGATGCCAACAGGACCACATCATCTGTAAATAGCAGAGAAGGAATTCTGAGGTCACTAAACCAGACTCCCTCAGTCCCTTGTCTGTACCAAATAATTCTGTCCCTAATATATGAACAGAATCGATGAAAATGGGAAACTCAGCAGAGTCCAACTCCCATCCTGAAGGGGTCTGAATTATTACCGGCAATGCAAACCAAATTCTCGCACTACTTGTGAAGGGATTGAATGGCCTGTTGCAATAGGCCCCTAATCCCATAGTCATGGAGCACCCCCCACAGTGTACCTCAAGAAAGATGGTCAAAAGCCTTCTCCAAGTCCACAACATACCTGTAGCCTGGATGTGCAATCTCCCATGACCCCGCGATGAGTCTAGAGGGTATAGAGTGGGTCCAGTTGTCCACAGCCAGGACGGAACCTGCATTGTTCCTTCTGGATTTGAGGTTTACCCAGTGATTGGACTCGCTCCTCCAGCACCCCTAAATAAAGCTTACCAGGGAGGCTAAGAAGAGTGATAGACCTATAATTGGAGCAGGACCATTTTTGAAGAAGGGAACCACCACCCCAGTTTGCCAGTCTAGTGGAACTACCTCTTACAATGTTTCAAAGGTGTGTCAACAAAGACAGCCCAACAACATCTAGAGTCGTAAGGAAATCAGGGTGAATCTCATCCAGCCCTGGAGCCCTGCCGCCATCTTTCCTTTTAGTAAACCTCGACAACCTCAGCTATGGTTATGGACAGACCAACCCCAAAGTCCCCCGACTCAGCTTCCTCCATGGAAGTTGTGCCATGGAAATTGAGAAGTATTCCTTTCACCTCCTCATGACATCACTGGTTGAAGTCAACAGCACCCCAACTTCACTGAAAACAGTGTTAGTAAAATGCTACTTTCCCTTTCTCAGTCATCTGATGGTTTTACAGAATCCCCTTGAAGCCGACTGAGAGTCTCTATCCAAAGCCTCAACGAACTCCTCCCACATTCGAGCTTTTGCCTCAGCAATAGCCAAGGCCGCAGAACTTTTGTCCCTTTGGTACTCCTCAGCTGCCTCCAGATTCCTAGCAGCCTACAGGACCATAGGACTCCTTCTTCAGCTTGACAGCGCCCCTAACTCGGATTGTCCACCACCAAGTTCAAGGATGAACCCCATGAGAAGCACGACAATGTTGCGACCACAGCTCAAGACCGCTACCTCAACAATTGATGTGCAGAACATTGCCCACTCAAACTTCCTGTCCCCCGCCTCAGCTGGGATGCGGTTAAAATGTATGGCCGTAAACAAGGAGCTCAGTCAGAACAACTCATGTGTGATAATTCCTAATGTAAATAAGGTTCAGACAATTACATATATATCCATAAATAGCTGTGTAAATTTGTGCATAATTGTGGAACAATGGCAGCTTTGATGCTGCTGGAAAACATAAATGATAGTAGAACTGGGAGGCCGTATGTTTTTTGGGATCACACAGACTAAATAGCACTTTGATATTTTACAGTCATCCCACCCCAGTCATATGAGACAACCACATCTATGTAGAAGCTTTACCATTGAGAAAAGTGTGTCCACTTGGCTCTCATCTTATCCGTTCTGGTGACGATTTGCCACTACAGTGGAGGCTGACTTGTTCCATGTTTTGTGAGCGAGATCATCAATGCAAAGTGGGTGGGATCATAAATGGTCATTTTGTGTTTGAGTCACTCGGCCCGTTGTGGTCCTTAATAGTCCTATACTGTAATCAGACTTGAATTTCGTTAGTATATCCCAGCACTGCCTATAAGTCCGGGTGTGCTACACCCTACATCATCTCCGATATATCTCTGTAAATGAGCTAATTTCTTATGGCACCATCCGTCAACACAAGCAGAGAGGAAGTGATGGTTCAAATGTAGTTTTGCTGGGTGGGTCATCCAGTAATGCAGCTCTGCTGGTTAATCAACAGCTGATGTTTGCTCACGTCAAAATTGTCTTCTTGGAACAGTCTGCTTGGAACGTCGAACAAAGTGGTTCCATAAACTGGGCTGAGTTGGGGTGGGTGCTAGCCTGGTTAAAACCAGACCCTTGTCCTTCACTTTGCTTCGTACTAGGGTCTGGGACTTCTCCCATAGAGAACGATTTCTCCGGTAGATTTTTGACCGGACCAATCAGAGAACAGAAGGGGCGGAGTTTTTGGCCCCTAACCCACACCCCCACCTGTCCCAGCGTGCAGCCAGCGAGCATTCACATGTTCT
>JBBPBX010005342.1:50437-72477 GCA_038048925.1 Garcialebias charrua
ACACACACACACACACACACACACACACACACACACTCCCTCCTCTTTGTGCATGTGTGGTAAACATATTTTTTCACTCCAGTATTTACAAAGTATTTAGGAGTGTCTCTGATTCATGTTTCATTAAATTCCTAATTTCCCTGCATCTAGACATCCCTTTAGTTTGTTCATAGAGGTGACTTTCACATGCAGGACATATCTGCATCTCGTTTCATATTAAAATGGGAGGTGTCTGGGCGCACGTTCAGTTCTACATGTGTTTGGATGTAAAGGTAAAGGGGGTCAGCAAACGAAAGGTGAACAGAAACATACGCACACAGTTTTATAAATCAGAATATTTGTGTGTACACCCAGTTTTCACATTTTGTCCCTACGCCAACTTTCAGTCTGAAAGCTGCATACTCTTTGATGCATGAAGCCCCAGGATGTTTGTAACACATGTAGGTCCCCTCATGTTCTCACTGGTTTGAACATTGAGTCACCTGGCCATCCAGACATCCAACATGTCAAACAGTATTTTACCTGCTTCTTCCTTTTTGGGTTGCAGGGGTCACTGGTGCCTATGTCCACCATCAGTCACTGTGCGAGAGGCGGGGGACACCCAGTACAGGTCTCCAGTCCATCACAGGGACACATAGAGACAAACGAGACAAACAACCATTCACTCTCTCACTCACACCTAGGGACAATTATAGAGTTACTAATCAGCCTAACATGCATGTTTTTGGTCTGTGGGAGGAAACAGGAGTACCCAGAGAAAACCCACGTATGCACGGAGAGGACATGAAAGGTCCCCGGATCATGAATGGCACTCAGGGGTTTTGCTGCTCCATGCTAATTGTTCTGGAGGAAAAACAAGCTACAGTATTGGTGATCACTATAACCCGATAAAAGGTTGTTTTGACATTTGATGACTCATTTTTGCCACTTCCAGTTCTTTCTTCTGTCTTTTTGTCAGTGACTCTTTCTCCAGACCATACAACGTGGTCTGTCTTGTAAACTTTTCCTTTGACCCTTGCTGACTCCTTTTGTCACAAATCACTCCTGAAACTTTTCTCCATCCACTCCATCCTGCCTGGACTCTCTTTTTCACTTCTTTACCACAGTCCCTATTTTCCTGGACAGTGAACCCCAAGTACTTGAAGTCCTGCACCTTTTTGACCTCTGCTCCTTGTAGCCTCACTGTTCCACCAGCCTCCCTCTCATTCACACACTCTGTCTTGTACAGAGGGCTGTTTCACAGGCTTCCAGTCCAGCTGTAGTTACCATAATGAACCTTAGAGTAAAGTGCAAATGTTTAGCTTTCAGAAATCATTACAGTTTTTCTGCTTCTAAAAACTACCACAAAATCACAAAGTGCTCACCAAATAATGCAGTGAGTCCGTAAATATTTGACATCTGTGACACGCTCACAATTAAAGAGATGAACATGTCTGTTGTTGAAGGTATGTTTATTCATTGATTTAGCCATCACCCATTCTTTATTAGGGTTAAAACTCTTTGCGTTTTATATTGAATAGTGTTTGGTGAATTGCTTAGTTGTCTCTATGTGTGTGTAGTGGGGGAAATTAAAATGTCTAGAGGTTTTAGCAGAAGGGAATGATTTTTGGTTGCTGTGACCTTCACTCCTGGACTTGAGGTGGACTTGAAGACACATGTGGGGTTTGTACAGATGTGTTGTGATGAAAGTATGATGCAGTCAGAACAAACTCATGATGCTCAGTGAAGAAAATAAAACAGGGTGCAGTAATGCAATTTTTAAGTATGCTCGCAGAAAAAGTTCAACTTAAAGGCCAGTTGTACGTTAGTGTTTTACCTTTCAGGGAATATATCATTTAGAGTTTCTGTTGGCAGCATGATGGTGCAGTGAGTGGAGCTGCCAACTCTCAGCGAGCAGAGGACCCTGGTTCAAACCTTGGTCCGGGGGCCTTTCTGGGTGGAGTTTGCATGTTCTCTCTGTGCATGCGTGGATTTTCTCCGGGTACTCCGGTTTTCCTCCCACAGTCCAAAAACATGCATGTTAAGCTGATTAGTAACTCTAAATTGTCTCTAGGTGTGAGAGAGTGCACGGTTGTTTGTCTCTATGTGGCCCTGTGATGGACTGGAGACATGTCTAGGGTGTACCCTCCTCAGTCACGGTGATGGCTGGACATGGGCACCAGTGACCCTCGCAACCCGAAAAGGAAGAAGCCGGTAAAAATGATGGATTGAGTTTGTTTATTCAGTTTGAGGAATTTAGTAAAATGCACTTCTTCGTATGGCTGCACGTTGTTTTGAGTAGATCTTTTCAACATTTCTCAGGGGGCATGGCCTCAGACACTCCTAAGATTGCTTCACATCACTTGTGTGAATATGTATAGGTGTCCATCTGCAAATGTTGGCAGGTATGCAGATTCCCTCATACACCTTCACAGCTCCTCCCTGTCAGATGCTGCATCTCGATCCACAGAGACGTTGAAGTTTTTCTGACCCTCTCTGTGCTTCATCAGCATGTTCTTAAACCAGGGATCATTCTAAGATGTTTTCTTCCTTGCTGGCTCTAAAGTTTAGGAGATGGCTGCTTGTTCCCAACATGCCTGGTGAATCTGGATCCTGAGCAACCCTCATCACCCATCAGGTCCAACTCTGGCAACAAGAGGTGTGTACACAATTTAAATTCAAATCTGCACGTGTGTCACGGTACAGAAGCTACAGGATGTCCCTTTGGGAGCAGGTACATTCTTGTTGTGATCATTGGGTGTGTTTGTGTGACCTGCAGTGCAGCAGAGGGCCGCCAGTTTCTCTCCAAACCCCTGAGAGAGAGTCAGAGCCGACTGCTCTCCAGCACCCCCTCCTGGTCAGAGGGTGAAAGTGCAGTGGACAAGGACAAGAAGGGCAAGATCACAAATCCTTGCTTTGTTCTCATTTAACACCATCTCTCACTGTGTTATATTAAATATTCTACACGTGTGTTTGTTCAGGTGCCAGTAACCCCGTGATGACCGTAGAGAATGAGACGTGACCAGCTGGCTGCTTCAAACCAGAACAGAATCACAACAAATCATTTATAAATGCTTCATCTTCCAGGTCTATGTGGCCCGTCTTCGCGCCTGTCAGAATTCGTGATGCAGGCATCCCAGCTGTTTCCCATCATGCATCTTGATGACAGCATTGCATAACCCCATCCCAGACAAAATCAGAACCTGTAATGATTCCTCTCGAGAGTTATTATCACTAAGTACTGTTATCACACTGTCACTGGAACGTCGAGAGGACTGAAAGTATCATCTGCTCTTATTTGTATGTAAATAAGCACAGAGCTGACGTGAAACGGGCAGAACCTTAGTTCAGTCTTTTGGTTACATCATTCAAACTGATCTGACATTTTTGTTAGTTTGTTTTTATAGTTTGGCACTAAATGTTTTCGTCAAGGAGACTATCTGGCCAGTCTGAAGTGACGTTGTAAATGAACAACTTTTAACTGTTGTGGACAGATCTCAATTTGGAGAAAAAGTTCTTCTTGTCAAGTGACCAGCAGCTGATGGTAAGTGTGAAGGAGGCCAACACCAAATCAGACCCCGAGCGTTTAGATGATGTAGTTCTTCTTCTTTTGGCTTGTCCCTTCTCAGGGGTCACCACAGCGAGTCTTCCTCCTCTTAGATGAACTTGCATTATTGTTTTGGCAAAAGTGTTTTACATCGGTGGCCCTTCCTGACACAACCCTCGCCATTTATCCAGGCTTGGAACTGGCACAAGTTACACTGGCTTGTGCTCCATAGTGGCTGGTGTTTCTTCTTGTTTGCACCCTGATGGCTGCTTGCTATTCACAGGGCGATACTGTACTAGCAATAACAGCATTGTAAGAGGGGGACAGCTGAACACGGAGGCCTCCACTTCTGTTTAATGATGGACGGGTTCTCTTGACAAAGATTTACTCCTCTTGAACCAATGTTCCTCCACATGGAGGTAAAAGAGGCTTGGTACACATTTTCAGAGATACAACCAAGTCGTGGGTTCAGGTGATGACACCTGGGTTAAAATTAAATAACAGGAAGACCAGCATTTCATTGATCACATAAACTCTGAATAAATATATGTTTGCACTAGAAGATGCAAACTATATTCAGTCCAACTTACATCGATACTTATATCGATCCACTTGATCCTATCTGACGTAAAACTCGATTGAAATGTGACACGACTGTTTGGACTGCAAAACATCAGATATCTTTCCAAATCAGTACTACATGTATATAAAAAAAACTGGTTTGGATTTGAAAAAACTTAATTTGTCATGTTCAGACTGCCATGTAAAAATCTGATATGGGTCTCAAAGGGGAACATGAGGTCTGGGCTGGATGTGCCTGCAGTGTGAACAAAGGCTCTTCTCTCATTATGATGCTCGGTCCAGCAAGTCTTCACTCAGTCTAGATGCACTGAATGCTGGCATGTGATTGGCTGATTATGTTTGTGTTAACGAGCTGTTAAACAGGTGTACCTTATAGAGCAGCTCTGTTGATGACACCAAGTGTTGCAGCTAGCTGCTGCCGAGGCTGCGTGTGCAAATATCTACAGGCTTCCATGTAAATAGTCTTCGTCTAAAATCTAAAAAAGCTAAGTCTGGTCCTCTGGACATTCAAAAAACAAAACAAAACAAAGCAAAAAAATTGTAGAAACGTTTCGTCTTTCGTCCGAAAGACTTCCTCAGTCTGAGGTGCTGTATTCAAATCAGTCTTATAAATAGCACCCTCTCACAGTGGATCAACCAGTTGGCTGATGACAGCCGAAACCAGCTGCTCACATGATCAAGGACGACCATCAGCCTAACGATGGATCGTTAGCACCCTGATGGTTGTTTGTGGTCAGATGGGTCACGATTTGAACTGGGACGTTGTGTTTAGAAACACAGTGGCTTTTAAACCCCAAAATACATGACGGCAAAGACTGGTTCATCCCAAAGATTCAGTCCCCCGGCACAAACAGAGTAATATTGTGTATGCTGTTCAGTGTCAAGAGGGCTGTGATCAGTCATATCGGGGAAATTAAACAGCTACTGGCCAAAAGGATGGCCCAGCACAGAAGATCAACATCATCAGGCCAGGACTCTGTGGTTTACACTGAAAAGAAACCGTTAAACAGAGGTGGAGGCCTCCAGGTTCAACTGTCCCCCACTTACAATGCTGTTATTGCTAGTATCACTCAGCCCTCTGTGAATAGCAAACAACCATCAGGGTGCTAACGATCCATCGTTAGGCTGATGGTCCTCCTTGATCATGTGAGCAGCTGGTTTCGGCTGTCATCAGCCAACTGGTTGATCCACTGTGAGAGGGTGCTATTTATAAGACTGAGCTGAATACAGCAACTCAGACTGAGGAAGTCTTTCGGACGAAAGACGAAACGTTTCTACAATTTTTTTGCTTTGTTTTGTTTTTTGAATGTCCAGAGGACCAGACTTAGCTTTTTTAGATTTTTCTACCTGGATTATTGAGCATGCATCAGGGTATTCGTCTAAACTGCTTTTGACATTTTTACAATTAAAACCGTTTTAAGATCCACTTTGATCCATCAGGGGATAGAAGTAAACTTTATTCATCCAGCGTGATTTAACCGTTTCAAAGAACCCTACTTCAAACTTCTTTCACTAAAGTCTGTTGTTTCAAATATAATTTTCTCCAAACATCACGAGTGCAGTATTGTGAAAGTTCAAGAGATGCATGCTCTTCTCAGCTCTGGTGTCAACTCAAACACTTTGTAACGATGAAAACAAAAAACAGGTGGTCCACAGTAATTACATTGAACAAGGGCTCTTCTGATAGCATGAGTGATGTTGTGTGTTCTCCTGCCAGTCTCATGCTGTGGAGGCCTGGAGGCCACACTCCAGCTGCCTGAACACCACAGCTCTGGATTCTGGGTGCTGCTGACTTTTTTAATCCCACACATCTACTGTATGTTGAAGCTGTACTGCACAGCAACAGAATGTACACACCTTCATGTATATTTTTCTATCTCTGTAAATAAAAACGTCATGGATGTGTGAAGCCTTATGAGAATAAAATGAACTCCTCTGTCTCAATTCTTCTTTGAGAAACATGCCACTGCCTGGAGCGAAGGAACGGTAGAAAAATTTCAAGCCTTTATTTACAAAAAAAAAAAAAAAAATCTAAAAACATTCTTGTCGTAGATCGCATATTCTTACTTTACTCCTTTTACAGTGTCGCAGACGAACTGCAGAAAGAAAACGTGTCAGTTTTGTACGCAAACGAAGGGTTAATACACCAACACATCTACGTGAGCTCAGGACCAACATCGTTTACTCACACGTTTAAGAACACGCCGCTCGTAAACGCAACACGAGTGAACTGGAAAACACAAAACGTGTGGATCTAAAGTGAAACGGAGTGCGGTGACTAGTTCCAAGGAGTAAAACAAACTAAAGTTCTTTAAAAAAAAAACTAAATCTATTCAGCGTCAGCAGTCTCCTGCGGCCTCAGGCTCCAACATCTCTTTAACTTCCTGTCAGTTGTGTTGGACTTTATGGAGGGTGTTTACACAAAAACACATCCCTCTTATGGAAACTGTATGAAACTATATACATACTAATAATCTTCTGACTTGTGAATATTCTGTGTTGTCAAAAAATGAAGACAAAAACAAATCAGTAATAAAATGTTAATTTGTTTCAACATCTGATTCTAGAGCTTTCCAATGTCCATGTCTCACAGTGAAGTCACAACAACACTCTTTACATGAACAAAAGAAGATTCACGTGCAGGCAAACGGTGAGCTCTTTGTGGAGTTCAACACGTCTTCGTGTCAACCTACCTAATAAATTAAAAGTTTACAAGAGAAGACGGCAGCTAATATTAAGGCTGAGCGAGGTGGGACCTGAAAGATGTTCACCATGTCGGACTGGAACACACAAAGAGGAGACGCACACACACACACAGAGAGATCAGGAACATGTTCAGCTTTCTGTATAAAATCAACTTTAAAGTGCACATTATGATCGCAGGACACTGGAGGAAAACTAAAAGCCAAGCGTATTAAAGCGGACTGAACCGAGCCGCCTGCCACCCCGCACGAATAAAACACTAAACGTACTCCCATGCAGCTACGGCATGGACGAGCACAGCTGTGATCCATGTGGAGCAGAGCTCTGACAAGCACTTGGCTGAATGATGCACATGAACGTTGCTCCTCACTGGTCGGGTCGTCGCCCGGCTTTGCCTCAGCAGCTCCATGCCACTTGGCTGAATGATGCACATGAACGTTGCTCCTCACTGGTCGGGTCGTCGCCCGGCTTTGCCTCAGCAGCTCCATGCCGACTCTGCATTTGTGTGTGCGCGCATGCGGCAGGATGACGGAGTGACAGAGCGATGTCATGACTGCTGTTTGTTGGCCTCCTCTTCGTAAGCGTTTCCCGTCCCGTTCTGGACGTAAGCAGAGCCCGAAGCGAGCCCGTACAAATGACCGCAGTACTTCGCGTCATCAATGTGATCCTCGAAGAACATCTGGGGGAAACATCAAAAGAAGACACTTATTTGTGCTGTACAGTCAATATTAATACGCTTGACTTTGATTTTAATAGCCAACCAGCTGGTTTACTGAGGGACATGAAATGACTCAAACTACTGTAAAACATCGGACGATACACTGAATCTTTGAGAAGTTTTGCGAGGTTTAGTTGAATAATCTACAAACCGGATTCCAAAAAAGTTGGGACACTAAACAAATTGTAAATAAAAACTGAATGCAATGATGTGGAGATGGCAAATGTCAATATTTTATTCGTAATACAACATATATGACAGATAAGTTTAATCTGAGTAAATGTAACATTTTAAAGGAAAAATATGTTGATTCAAAATTTCAGTGTCAACAAATCCCAAAAAAGTTGGGACAAGTAGCAATAAGTGGCTGGAAAAAGGAAATTGAGCATATAACAAACAGCTGGAAGACCAATTAACACTAATTAGGTCAATTGACAACATGATTGGGTATAAAAAGAGCTTCTCAGAGTGTCAGTGTCTCTCAGAAGCCAAGATGGTAAGAGGATCACCAATTCCACCATTGTTGCAGAAAGATAGTGCAGCAATACCAGAATGGTGTTACCCAGCGTAAAATAGCAAAGACTTTTAAGTTATCATCATCAACCGTGCATAACATCATCAAAAGATTCAGAGAATCTGGAACAATCGCTGTGCGTAAGGGTCAAGGCCGTAAAACTCTACTGGATGCTCGTGATCTCCGGGCCCTTAAACGTCACTGCACCTCAAACAGGAATGCCACTGTCAAGGAAATAACAGAATGGGCTCAGGAATACTTCCAGAAAGCATTGTCAGTGAACACAATCCACCGTTGCCAGCTGAAACTCTACAGTGCAAAGAGGAAGCCATTTCTAAGCAAGCTCCACAAGCTCAGACGTTTGCACTGGGCCAGGGGTCATTTAAAATGGAGTGTGGCAAAATGGAAGACTGTTCTGTGTCAGATGAGTCACAATTTGAAGTTCTTTATGGAACACTGGGACGCCATGTCATCCGGACCAGAGAGGACAAGGATAGCCCAAGTTGTTATCAACGCTCCGTTCAGAAGCCTGCATCACTGATGGTATGGGGTTGCATGAGCGCTTGTGGCATGGGCAGCTTGCATGTCTGGAAAGGCACCATTAATGCAGAGAACTATGTTCAGGTTCTAGAACAACATATGCTCCCATCTAGACTTCATCTCTTTCAGGGAAGACCCTGCATTTTTCAACAAGATAATGCCAGACAACATTCTGCAGCAATGTAGTGGACCTACCCAGGGTCAAACTAAGGTTTTTGAACTGTCCAGTGATGACCTTTACTGACCTCTCAGTAAAGCAAGACATTTACCACAAAATCATTCCATTAGTTGTAATCTGAGAATATAGTCATCAAAAGAGACTATTTCTATCTTTGATTTTATTCTAATGTAATCAAAAGAATAACTTTTGTCATTTTCATGATATATGTTATATGCTGTTATTCTTTAAATGTGAAACATCAATGTGTCATTTCTGCAAGTGAAAAGGTGTCAAAGTTCAGCTAAAATGTCAAACTGACTTACACTGAAATTGTTTTTGTCGAGTTTAAGCTAAAACTCTCATCTAGCGTCTGAAAGTCTCTCACTCAGATACTTTTCCTAAACAATTTCCTTCTCTGCGCTGAATTTCACCTTGAATAGTGATAACAAGTGGACCAATGAAAAAGAGACAAGCCTCACTCCTCTCATGATCCTCTTTTAAGTTCTAACTTTTGCGGAAACGCTTCAGAGTTTCTGGGAGCTTCAAAGACATGAAGACGTCCCAAAGAGCTGAATGAATGCCTGTCACCCGCCAAGGACAGTCATTCGGCTAAGGACTAAATAACAGGCTGTTATGAGTCCACTTCGAACGAGCGCAAGCTCAAAACTTTGTTTATTCCTTCCTGGAATAAGTTTATCTTGAAGTCAGAGGCCAGGAGCTGACATATTCTCTGATGACCAAGCGGAAACCAGGAGACGTTGAAACGTAAACAAATACCCTGCTCGAAGGTACTGGTTCCCACAAGGACCCGTGCATCTGAAAAGCTACAAGGTCTTCTCTCTTACCAGGCTGTCGTCAAAAGGTAAAGAGCTGTTTACAAACGTACCTGGATTTTAGCAGAAGTCGGAGGAGAAGTGTCACTTTGGTAACATGCTCACGATAATTTCCTTTAAACCATCTTCCTCCTCTCCTTTCCCTCAAATTCTAAGCTGGAAACTATTTTAAGCTAAAGAGCCCACAGACTAAATATGTTAACATCCAGTATTGAAGTCTGTTGTGTTGAATTTAAGTGTGCTGACGTATCAAATTGAAAGAAAGTGAAATCATATCAATCAAGTGTAATGGTGTTAATTTAGTGATTTATTTTAAATAAATGGTAGTGTCGCCTGGCATACCAACTAAGTTAACGTGTCCATTGTCACTCTATAGCTCTGTTTATTTATCCATCATAAAGATCACAGAAATATTGGGTAAACTGAAAAAGAAAAGAATCCGTGAAATTACTATTCAATCTGAATAAGTAAATTAATTAAGGATAAAGAGGTCAGCTTAATACTGACCCCTGTTAAAATCCTTTAGTTACATCTGGGTGGCACTATATGTGTTTAAAGACACAATATATGGTCTCCCTCATGTTTCTTACAGCAATCACAACATCATGGCTACGTAGGAGAAGGATCCGGATACTGAAATGTCCAGCCTGCAGTCCAGATCTTTCACCTATAGAGAACATTTGATGCATCATAAAGAGGAAGGTGCGACAAAGAAGGCCCAAGACGATTGAACAGAGGCCTGTATTAGACATTTCTAAACTTGAGAAACTGGTCTCCTCTGTCCCCAGACGTCTGTTGAGTGTTGTAAGAAGAAGGGGGGATGCACACAGTGGTAAAAATGGACTTGTCCCAACTTTTTTGGGATTTGTTGACGCCATGAAATTTTGAAACAACATATTTTTCCCTTAAAATGATACATTCTCTCAGTTTAAACTTTTGATCTGTGATTTGTGTTCTGTTCTGAATAAAATATTAGATGTTGGCACCTCCACATCATTGCATTCAGTTTTTAGTGTCCCAACTTTTTTGAAATCCGGTTTGTAAATGGATGGTAAAACATTTGAGATGTTATCCACAGAATGGTTCATTTAGCATTCTGCTATGCTTCACAAAACATTAGGACTCTGTGGCCTCGATTTGCTTCTAATGGAAAGCACCAATATTATTGTTTGTTTATAATTATCTGATTGGTTTATAGTTTGTTCTGTAACTATCCAACACTAACTGGGCTGCAGAACACAACCCTCGTGTTTCTTAGCACTTGTCCAGATGTTGTGAACGGACAGGAAAATGTGGGTCGTGTAACATTTTGAAAACATAGCAGTTTGCAGGACATCAGTTCAAACAAAATAAATTCTTCTGAAGTTGTTTAGAAGCTCCTTAAGTCCAGTTGTTTTTGTCTTGAACTTTTTTAAATTCTCCTTAAGAACATTTATAAACGTTTGCTATAATATGAAGCCAACCTGGAAAAAAGTTGTCTACAACAAAAATGATTAGGGTTCGGAAACATTTTAAATGTTCTTAAAGATAATTTATTTAGTTTATTCGTCTATTTGTTACAGTGTATATCATATATCATTTGAAACATGTTAGTCACAGACTAGCCATGTCCTAAAGCACATGTTGCTTTTTACTTTTCAATTAAAGTAAGGTTTTACAAAACGTCGTGTTTTATTAAAGACCTGAACTCTCTTGATTAAAGCTGCAATCTGCGATTTCTGTATGACCAAAACACTTAGAAAAATTTTGAACAGGGAAAGCCTTCTGCTCCCTCCCCCTTGCTCTCTGGCTGACCTGCAACTCCGCCTCCTTAGCTCCTCCTCCTCCCAGCGCTGCAGGCTGGGACAGGCGGGGGATGAGCTGTGTGAAGCTGACACCCCACCCACATGAACAAAACTCTGTTTTTATTGGCTGGTTCAAAAAACTCTGTTTTTATTGGCTGGTTCAAAAAACTCTGTTTTTATTGGCTGGTTAAAAACTCTGTTTTTATTGGCTGGTTAAAAACTCTGTTTTTATTGGCTGGTTAAAAACTCTGTTTTTATTGGCTGGTTAAAAACTCTGTTTTTATTGGCTGGTTAAAAACTCTGTTTTTATTGGCTGGTTAAAAACTCTGTTTTTATTGGCTGGTTAAAAACTCTGTTTTTATTGGCTGGTTAAAAACTCTGTTTTTATTGGCTGGTTCAAAAAACTCTGTTTTTATTGGCTGGTTCAAAAAACTCTGTTTTTATTGGCTGGTTCAAAAAACTCTGTTTTTATTGGCTGGTTAACGGCTGGTCACTGTGGGTTTTTATAAATGCTTTTATTACCACCGGGAGACGCCAGAGGACTATAGTTTTTTCAGAGATTACTTGTCAAACATCAATCTATCATAAAATAGTGGCAGAGTGAAGAAATATGTTTAAAAATAACTTACATACTGATCCTTTAAGAATATAAACTTGTAGTTAATAAAATGACTTTTTCTCTTGCCTGGTTTTACCAACAATATAAGTTTACAATAAATATTAACTATAGATTTCCATTAAATGTTTGTGTTCGAATGTTAAACGGATTGAAAACAACGAGTCTGGAAAAGTGTGGAACTGAACTGATATAGAAACCTTGTGTGAAGAGGGGCTTAAATAGACATGCATGGTGGTGCAGGGGGGAGGGCTGCTGCCTCTCGGTGAGAAGGTCGCCGGTTCAAATCCCGGTCTTTCTGGGTGGAGTTTGCATGTTCTCTCTGTGCATGTGTGGGTTTTCTCCGGGTACTCCAGTTTCCTCCCACAGACCAAAAACATGCATGTTAGACTGATTTGTGACTCTAAATTGTCTCTAGGTGTGAGTGAGAGAGTGAACGGTTGTTTGTCTCTATGTGTCCCTGTGATGGACTGGAGAGCTGTCCGGGGCGTACCCCGCTTCTCCCAAAGTTACTGCTGGATATGGGCACCGGCGACCCCCGGGACCTCCAAAAGGAAGAAGCAAGTGAAGAGGATTGGTGGTTGGATGGATGGATGGATGGATGGATGGAGTGAGTGAGCTAGTTAGTTAACTAGTTAGTTAGTCAGATAGTTAACTAGTTAGCTAGTTATTAACAGTCTAGTTAGTTAGTTAAATATTTAATTAGTTAGATAACTTAGTAAACTATTTAGTTAGTTGTTATCTATTTAGTTAGTTAACTTAGTAAACTATTTAGTTAGTTGTTATCTATTTAGTTAACTATTTAGATAGCTAGTTGGCTAACTAGTTAGTTAACTATTTAGTTGGTTAACTATTTATATAGTTGTTAACTAGTTAGTTAACTATTTAGTTATCTATCTATTTAGTTAGTTGTAATCTATTTAGTTAGTTAGTTGGTTACGTAGTTAGTTAACTATTCAGTTACTTAAATATTAAGTTATTTTTTTAAATTATGTAGTTACTTAACTATTTAGTTGGATAGTTAACTAGTTAGTTGGTTTGGTAACTATTTAGTTAAATTGTTTAACTATTGGGTTAGAGTGTTAACTAGTTAAATACTTAGTTAAATAGTTAGTTAATTAACTAGTTAGTTTAATATTTGATTATTTAGTAAGTTAACTATTCAGATGGTCAGTTTGTTAACTTGTTAGTTAGTTGGTTAGTTAGTTAGTCATTGAATGAATGAAGTGTGTGAGTAAATGCATGTTTCAACAAAGCAATTGAGACAGAAGGCGATGAGCTGCTTCCATCCAACCATTATCTTTACCCACATTTCCTTCTTGGGTCACGGTGAGCTGGTGTCTATCTCCAGGAGTAAGAGGCAGGACAAACCCTAGACAGGTCACCAGTCCATCATTGTGTGGGAAGAAACCAGAGTACCAGGAGCAAACACACACAGACATGGGGAGAATGTGCAAACTAGTGCATGCTTACTAGATTACTTAAATTAAAAACATCAACTAGTAAATGAGCATTGTGTATACTAAATCTTTTTACACATGAATGTGTGTAGCACTTTGATATTTTCACTGATGAAAAGTGCGTTATAAATTGAATTCATTATTATTATTATTACATAATTTACAGTTTTTGGCAGGTAGGATAGATTAGGACAAGGCTTCGTCTGGGACCCCCTCCAATGACAAATTGTATTTTCTATGCAGGTCACCCCACTGCTTGAATCAAACTTTAATCTGTTTTACAGCCTGTTGTCCAGCACAATTTGCTGAGTTTAGGCCTAAATGGTCCACTTTTAACAGGAATCACACTCTGCCACAATAACCGTAGTGATCTTGTCTATAAGCTAATTCACAACACAAGTTTTTCGTTAGTTTTCTTTTTATTCCAACTTGTTCTTAGCACATATTGATGTGTTGCTCTTATAAAGTTTACAGTCTGATGTGTTCTTTTTCAGGTGGTGTGGGAATCACATGCTGGCTGGTGGTTTGCAACAAAGTTGTCACACTAGGGCTTAATGCCATCAGCTAAAACACTCTGCTGGGATTTGGAAATACAGTACGTGTTTTTATAAATAAAAGCTGTTTTCTGTCTGCTGATCGGAACCAAGATTAAGGCTGTTCTCCATTTGTAATTTTAATTTATTATATTTGTTGCATGAATGTTTTAAGTGTACATTATTTTAGAACAAAATGTGTCCAGTTTCTTTTGAATAAAAGATGATAGAAGTGTCGTAACGTTCCTAATTATCCTCTGTAACAAGTTACAAATCCCATGCTGCTTTTCTCTCTGCAAATTTTATTCTTCAGTTTCTAGAGTGCCTGGGGGCGCAGATGGTGGGGGTTAAGGGCCTTGCTCAAGGGCACTGAGTGGGGAAAATTAGGTGTGGGTGTTTCACCTTTCCCACTCACATTTTGATGTTGTCGGTCCGGGAAGTTGAACCGGCGACCTTCCGATCCCAGGCTCACCTTTAACCTCTAGGCCACCACTCCCCACAGATACATTAAAGTGAAATAATTAAACTATTTAAAAAAAAAAATTACTGTATAGATAATTTAGTGATACAGTATGCTTATGCTGTACTTATTTAATCATGTTACTCAAAAAACTGCCTCTTAATTTTTGAACTAGTTTCCTCCACTGAAGAAATGCCAAACATTCTATATTTACGGTAGCTAAAACTATTTATTTGGAGCTCTAAGCTCATAGAACAGAGGAAATGCACATTTAAGCAGATCCTCCTCATTTTCACTTCAGCTCTTGCTTCATTCAGTTTCTGTCACTGAGGAACTTTCATACTGAGTAAACACACACCTTTTTTTTTTTAACCTGTACACAGCTGACAACACTAGAAACATTTCCTGCCATGAACCAAACATTGATCACAGCAAGGATTTTCTTCTTCTTAAGCAGAAGATGCTGGCTAACAGTAACAGAACACTTCTAAAGATACCAAAAAGCTAGTCAAAAGAAAACCGTAGCAAAAGGTTAGGTAAAAGCAGCAAATAGCTAAAACTGGCAGAAGGCTAGTTAAAAGATAAAAGTAGCATACAAATGCAACAATACAACAAGTTGCTGATGCAGATTTTAATGAGAATGATTTTCAAAGGAGCTAAAGAAATGTCAATGAATTCTTTTGGGGAAATTATTTGTGAATATTGTTTTGTTTTGTTTTTTAAGTATAAAAGTTACTAAAAACAAAAGTCATAGTACCCATCAGTGGCAGGCCGTGCATTTCACACCTAGGCCTTCAGTAGTGCTCTGTCTGAATCAATCCAACCCTCAATAGCTATTTCCCCCATATTTTTAGACAAATTTTTGGCTGAGATATGACCGTTCGTTCCCATTCATTCTGACGGAAAAAAATGGAGCAGTTAACATGTTTTTGTTTTATTGCAACAAACGTGCATTAGTTGAAAATAATCCTCAGAAGCATCTAGACATTTCAGCTGAACACACAAAAGAACTTAGACAAACTCTTGACAAGATGCCAACCGTATTTAAATCACAGTTAAATGTTATTCAAATGGTAACAAAACATACCACCAAAGTTAGCTGGTGCGAGGCGCTCAGGCAACAACTCTTGAAAAAAGATGAAGTATAAGATAAAGGAGAAAGGTGTTTGTTTTTAACGTGTTGAGTCTCGTTGATGTGCAGCAGACCATCATTTTTAGTTGTTAGTGTGTATAAATGTGTCACAGAAGGGATCTGAAAACACGACTGATGCTGTGAAAAATACAACTATTCAGATGATAAACAGAGCAGAAAGATCCCCTGAAGCATGAAAAGATTAAATCACCAGTGTTTTCATTTTCATTCAACTATAGGTAAAAGCTAAAAAAAAAAAACTTTTGATAATAATGCAGACATGTACAGTATTACTAATTATCAAGACTAAAAAAAGGAGAAAATCCACAGATCCATTAATGATTAAGGTGTATGTGTGTTCCCTGGTTGATGGATATGTGTGGCTGAGAGGAGATATTTGTGAAGGAAACCAGAGAGCTGTGTGCTTCATTACTTCACCTAATGCAGCTCTCCAGCCTGACTCCACAAAAACTAGTCTTTATTTTGCTCTAGACTTCTTTGTCTCCTTGTCTTTCACCCTTTCGGCTGATTTTCACACACTTGCATCTTTCCGTCTCCCCCGTCTTCCTCTCTCCTCCCTTTCTCAGTTGGTGTCTTTTTCTCAGGGCTTGCTAAGTCATGCTCTGCTGCCCGTCTTCTATGAGGGCTTTGTAGCAGTTATGAAGAGCAGTGGGAGTGTTTTTATATAGTCTGGCTCTAATTAATAACCCAAATAATGGGAACCACTCCATCTGGCAAAAAGATGAGTTTAAAAGAAACATTCACAAATAAATAATTTATGGGTTTGTGATGCATCAGAATTGTAGCCAACTGCTGGCTGTCTTGTGACAGGCTGGATGAGTGTGCAGGCAGGTGCAACCACTCGTGTTACTTGTCAGCGAATGTGTTCATGTCTCTATCTATGAGTGACCTCATGAGGGTCGATCCCCGTTACGTGCCATTTAGTTTTGGAATTTTATTATTGCCATGTGTCGTTTGATCTTTAACCTTTAGTGGGTAGGTTTGTAGCCTGGTTAAAACCAGACCCTTGTCCTTCACTTCGCTTCGTACTAGGGTCTGGGACTTCTCTCATAGACAACGATTTCTCCGGTCGATTTTTGACCGGACCAATCAGAGAACAGAAGGCGGAGTTTTGTTAGTTTAGCCTGGCGAGGTCCAGGCTATTCAGATAAATAGCTCAGAAACCACTCGGTGGATATTTTTTCTGCTACCAGTGTGTAATTATATGTCTCTAATTTACTGACTGTTGGCCTAGATGAAACATTTGAGATAAAATTCGATTTTTTTATCATTTATTTTCGTAGCGCACCCGAGGCTGTTTGGAAAATGTCAAACCGAAACTATTTAAATCCAGCAGATTTGACCATTTCGTGAATTGATTTAGGAACTGTTAAGCTCAGGAACACTTCTGATATAACGTCAGCTAAGAAATATATTTTTTCTCAGCAAATAATAGTTTTTTTACCTTGTTTTGTTGAAAATTCCTTCGTGGCGGCAGCCATTTTAACTGACGACGTCAGTCGACGTCGTTCAAAACTCCGCTTTCTGTTCTCTGATTGGTCCGGTCAAAAATTGACCGGAGAAATCGTTGTCTATGAGACAAATCCAAGACCCTATTCCAAAGCAAAGTGAAGGACAAGGGTCTGGTTTTAACCAGGCTAGATTGACCCAGATCCATAAAATGAACCGAGTTACTTTAGTGACTCATTAGATTGACCCAGATCCATAAAATGAACCGGGTTACTTTAGTGAGACTGAACTATTCCGGAATATAGGTCGCAGTTTTTTGCCTAATTTGCATGCTCTGCGACCTATAGAGAGGTGAGACCTGTTTATGGATTTTTCCCCCATATTTTTAGACCAATTTATTGCTCAGATATGACCGTTTTTCATTTTGGCAAAAATTGGTGCAGTACCACTTTTTGCTCTGTTTGTTAGCTGTTTGTTAGCGAGATAAGTCAAGAACCACAGGACAGATTTTTATCAAACTTACAGAATGTAATCACTGTATGGACATTTACAACTGACTCGCTTTATGAGATGTTTGAGATAAAAAAAAAAGTTTTATGGGCATAAACGTGCCGCGTTAGCCTCATTTTATTTCCGTGTATATTTTAGCAAATAGCTCATAAACTACTCGGTGGATTTTCTTTCAGCTTACAGAATGTAATTATTTGGGTTTCATTTACAAACTGTTGACCTGTATGAGACATTTGAGATAAAATTCGATTTGGAATAAACAGAGTCTTTGATTATCAAAATATTAAACAATAACAATGATCACACAATAAACACAAGGTTATTCTTTTGATATACAGTATTTGAATTAGAACAAATTAAAGAGTCTCTTGGTGATGTAATTTGTGTCCTGATTTCAAATTAATGGAATAAACAGTGTGCATTGTACTCTCTTGTGTTTTCCAAGAAAAGGTCTCACTAACAGGTTCAGAGAAACAAAGTGTACCACAGAGTTTTCAGCGACAAAGTTGTACCACTACACATATTGTATAATAAATGATAACATAAATACTGTAAATCATCCACAAATAATTTTGTAACAACAGCAAGTATGACATCATTAACAGCTTTTATTTTGAAAACTTGCAAAGGTTACTGTAATTCATAGTGTTTGTGTGCACAACAAAACCATCACATACTCTACCTCCTCATGATTCTACTTTTGTTCTTAGTTGATACTGTTATTGATTTTACTTGTTTTATTACTTGTTTTATTGACATTTAATTTCTGTTGCACCGTGTAGCACTTTGAGATTTTCATTAATGAAAAGTGCGTTATAAATTGAATTCATTATTATTATTATTATTATTTTGGAAGTAGAGACTGGCTTGATGGCATTTCTTACTGCCTGACATTCTCAGAGTTGGGGCAGGAGCTACATGTCAGACCACCACCAACCACATTTTTTTTTTCTGTTACAGATGAAGTTCCTGTTAATAAATGGTGTGAAGCTGAGAAGAGTTCCTGGGTGAGCGATTCATCAGTTCACTGGTATCAAACCAAACATCAGGGTTACACAGGAATGTATTTATTTACTGCAGTATAAAGTGAAGTGTGGAGCTAAGCTGTGTTAGGAACTGTTTGGATCCTGCAGTCAAGCTGTCCACGATTCAGATTTTTTTTAAATCTTGCTCTTCTTCACATCTTGTTACGGTGTCATGATGCGTTCAATTTCAACTAGAAAATGCACTCCGCTACACCAACATGTCCAGGAATTCAGAAATAGAAAATGTCTGGTATATTAGTTTAAATACTTCTTGACATATCATCAGAAAAGTCACTTCAATATTGTCCACTTATTAAAATGCTCTAAAAACAAACAAAAACTCATGATGTCATCAACAAGTTTAATTCAAAATAATATTTTAAGTGGTTTTACTGTGATATATATACATACACAGAATGTCATAAAAACTTATGTAGTTCCTCAGGAAAAAATGAATTTGCAAGAACAAGTTTTGTCCTACAGATTATAAACTCTTATTTGCCACAGGTTTTGATAAATTCCAGAAGTTTGTTCAACTCAGTTCTGGTGGTTTTGGAGTGATGACAGGATGCATCCATGCAGCCTACGTGAATTATAATTCTGTGAACAGAGGGTGGGAGTGTGTGCAAGCTGGGGAGTTGTGCAAGAATGATGAGGACTGTGGCTCCTTGGATGCAAAGTGTAATGACATTGAAGTAATGAATTTATTGTGGGACTGAATATCAGTGAGTGAGCGTGATCGGATGAAAAATTGTGTGAATAGATGCTGATGGTGGACAATTGGGGCTGTGTGGAGGGAGGGGGAGATCTGAAGATTTTTGCAACAATGATAACGACAGTGGAAAAAGACAGACGAGCCATTTCACTAGTGTGATCTGCTTTGTGGAGACACAGTGAGGAAGAGGAAGTTTGAAGGGGGTGGTATTTTGAAGAAAAAGTGAAGTTTGCTGTGGACTTTGGGCATCCCCAGCCAGGATGGTCTTGCAGACTGAAAGTGTCAAATCAGTTTTTCAGCTGGACGCTATGATGCACTGTATGATGGGGGTGTTTGTCTCTCCAGTTGTAATGTGACCTGTAATTTTTTTTACAGTGTACTGCTGAAGGAAGAGATGAGATTCACACAAGAAATATGTTTTTTAGCTTTTGTATTAAACGCATGAACATTAGAATATACAATTAAACTGTTGAAATAAAATAATTAATTTAACTTGCTTTAGTTTCTGTTTAGTCCTTACCTGTGTAGTAATATAGGAAGGGGTCAGTTTAATGACTTACCTATATTTTAGATGTATAAATTGGCATGAGTAATATAAATGGAAACAATGTTCCCTCGCCCGGACGCAGGTCACCGGGGCCCCACTCTGGAGCCAGGCCCGGAGGAGGGGCACGTTGGCGAGCGCCTGGTGGCCGGGCTTTCACCCATGGAGCTCGGCCGGGCACAGCCCGAAGAGGAGACGTGGGTCCCCCTTCCCATGGGCTCACCACCTGTGGGAGGGGCCAAAGGGGTCGGGTGCATTGTGGAATGGGTGGTGGCCGAGGGCGGGGACCCTGGCGGTCTGATACTCGGCTACAGAAGCTGGCCATTGGGACATGGAATGTCACCTCTCTGGTGGGGAAGGAGCCTGAGCTAGTGTGTGAGGTTGAGAGGTTCCGGCTAGAAATAGTCGGACTCACCTCAACGCATGGCTCTGGCTCTGGAACCAGTTTCCTTGAGAGGGGTTGGACACTCTTCCACTCTGGAGTTGCCCCTGGTGAGAGGCGCCGAGCAGGAGTGGGCATACTTGTTGCCCCCCATCTTGGTGCCTGTACGTTGGGGTTCACCCCGGTGAACGAGAGGGTAGCCTCCCTTCGCCTACGTGTGGGGGGACGGGCTCTGACTGTTGTTTGTGCCTATGCGCCAAACGGCAGCGCAGATTACCCACCCTTTTTGGAGTCCTTGGAGGGGGTATTGGAGGGTGCGCCTCCTGGGGACTCCCTTGTTCTGCTGGGGGACTTCAACGCTCACGTGGGCAATGACAGTGAGACCTGGAGGGGTGTGGTTGGGAGGAACGGCCCCCCTGATCTGAACCCGAGTGGTGTTCTGTTGTTGGACTTCTGTGCTCGTCATGGATTGTCCATAACGAACACCATGTTCAGGCATAAGGGTGTCCATATGTGCTCTTGGCACCAGGACACCCTAGGTCGTAGTTCAATGATCGACTTTGTTGTCGTCTCATCTGATCTGCGGCCGCATGTCCTGGACACTCGGGTGAAGAGAGGGGCGGAGCTGTCAACTGACCACTACCTGGTGGTGAGTTGGCTCCGATGGTGGGGGAGGATGCCGGTCAGACCTGGCAGACCCAAACGTATTGTGAGGGTCTGCTGGGAACGTCTGGCAGAGTCTCCCGTAAGACGGAGCTTTAACTCCCACCTCCGGGAGAGCTTTGAACACGTTCCGAGGGAGGCGGGGAACATTAGTCGTGTTTCCATCAAGGTTTCTAGGTGCGCATTATGAAGCATCGCATCAGAAAAGCTAAATGGAAACGGCATAATTCGAGTTAACTTCCTCTAAGTCGCTCTAAAGTTTATACGCTCGCTTGAGGTAGTTTTTGGGGAGTCGATTCAGAGCTGAGTCGGCTAAACGACAGATGGAAACAGATTAGCCGACTCAGTTCTGCCGCAGCGAACATTCACGTCACGTGACTGATCAGCTGTTTCCGCTCCGGACAACATGTAACATCGCTAAAACTAGTTGGCATGACAGAATAAATACAACTTGCCCGATAGCAACACATACCTGAAATATTCTCTCCATTTTGCCGAGATGTCTGTTTTCAAACGCTACTTCCTGTTTACTGTGGAAGTGCGTAACGCTGACGTCTGACGTATGGCGCTGACGTGTGACGTAATGACGCTGACGTCTGACGTAGAGACGCTTTGCGTGGCATTGCAGATGCGCTTCAAGCCAGTTTAATGGAAACACTTCTGATCCTCATAATTTTAATTTACATTTTAGCGAAATTTTCTAAAATTCGCTCAAAAATCGAATTTAAATTGGATGGAAACATAGCTACGAGCCCGAGTGGGCCATGTTTCGCGCCTCTATTGTCGAGGCAGCTTATCGGAGTTGTGGCCGCAAGGTTGTTGGTGCCTGTCGTGGTGGCAACCCTCGAACCCGGTGGTGGACACCGGCGGTGAGGGATGCTGTCAAGCTGAAGAAGGAGTCCTATTGGGCCTTTTTGGCCTGTGGGACCCCGGAAGCAGCAGATAGGTACCGGCAGTCCAAGCGGCATGCGGCTCGGGTGGTTGCTGAGGCAAAAACTCGGGCGTGGGAGGAGTTCGGAGAGGCCATGGAGAATGACTTCCGTACGGCTTCGAGGCGATTCTGGTCCACCATCCGGCGTCTCAGGGGGGGAAAGCGGTACGCGACCAACACCATTTATGGTGGGGATGGCGTGCTGTTGACCTCAACTCGGGATGTTGTGAGTCGGTGGG
>JBBPBX010005343.1:10728-24220 GCA_038048925.1 Garcialebias charrua
AACACCAATGATCCCAGTGATTCAAAAAGAAAGAAGCGGGTAAAAAAAAAAAAAATGGATGAATGGATGGATAATTTGGGCATCTACATCTTCACCCAGATAATGATTACTGACAAAAAAGATCAGAATTTTAATAACGTTGTAGTTATTGTCCTTTTAGATTCAATTCAATCTTCAGTTCACTTCATTCCGTCTTAAATTAAATCTCAATTGAATGTGCTGTACCAAAAAAAGTCACATTTCTTAAAAGTTCAAAAGGGCTGTGATTCAAACGTCTCCTTCATTGTCCATGAATTTCTCTTTTTTAAGATTTAGTATGCAGTGAGGGATATTCATTCAACCCCCTCGGGGCTTTCCTCTGGTGCTCCTTCTTCATTTGACCCAGCAGGTCAGAGTTCCCCATTTCTGTGAGAGATGTGCTAAAATCCTGTTTTTGACTACATTACTGGATACAGGCAGATAGAACTGATAGAACGGTTCAGAAAATAAAAATAGATAAAGCAGATATGTAGGAGGAGGCATTCATATCCTCCAGACTACCAGGAAAAATAAATGTTTTCCAGGTTCAATATTTTATTATTCACAAGGAAGAAAAAGGTACCAAAGCTCACGCTTTCATATTTGGTATAATTGAAAAGCCCTAGATGTCCTATGTAGAGAGCAAAATAAGTTAATTCAACAGTACGCTGTGGGTGGGTGATACAGTATTCAGGTTTACAAATGTCCTCCAAGGAGGACAGATATGAATTGCTGGTAGTCAGGAGGCTATGAGATGAATACTGTATGGGGCAGCTGTGGCTGAGTGGTTAGAGCAGTCGTCCTCCAATGGTAGAATTGGGAGTTTGAATCCACCAGTCACATGTTGAAGTGTCCCTGGGCAAGACACTGTGAACCCCTCATTGCCTCCAATGTGTGTCCCATCCATCAGTGTATGAATGTGACTGATTAGTCCACAAATGACTGATTAGTCTACAGATTCAGATTAGCTTTGTAAATAAATAGTAGAGTGACAAGAACCGGTTTTGGATCAGCATTCAGAACAACATAAATGTGTTTATTGTAAATGCTGCTTCTGGTCGAGGTCTTGGTCCTGGGGCCGGTTCAAATGTTCTGTCTTGATGGTTTGACTTGGGCTGTAGTCTCGCTGTTGCTGGTGACGTCACCTAGGAAGAGTGAACTGCAGCAGCGGAGCAGTCCAGGAGCGTTGACAGTCCAGAAAGGGGAATCCAGGTTCGTGGTCCAGTAATCGTGGCAGGGGTCAAACACAGGGAAGCAGAGAGCAGAAGCCAGAGCCAAAACGTGATCCAAAGACTTGGTCGACAGAGAATGCAAGGTTGTAAGGTCAGATGAGCAGACAATCAAAAGAGCAAGGCAAGGCGAGGAGTCATAAAACAGGCTGAGGTTCGTGGTCAAGAGTCAAAACAAGGATTTCTACTACTTGGTGAGGTTCGAGAATCTGGCACTGAATGAAGGTGAACAGCTTAAGTGGGGAGGTGAACAGGTGCAGTGAGACTGATTGCAGAAACCGGAGTAGAGTGGAGCTGAGTGATTGACATGAGCTGGAAATACTTGGCAGGGAGAACAAAATCATGAAAACGTGACGAACAGAGGCAGGTGAGGGGCAAAAACATGACAGTAGAGTACTGTATGAATGGATAAATTCTACTACATTAGGGCTTAGTGTATTACTAGCTGATGTCTCTCTTAGTTAATCCTAGATGTTATTATTGTTTTTCTCTTGCATTTGTTGTTGGATGTAACTGGGACCCTGTGTACATTCATTCATTCATTCATTCAACCTTTATTTATACAGGCTAGCCTCGTTGAGTCACGGGGACTCATTTACAAGAGGGACCTGTCTCACTCACACCAAACAACCATCCACTCTCACACCTAGGGTCAATTTAGAGTCACCAATCAGCCTAACAAGCATGTTTTTTGGTCTGTGGGAGGAAACCGGAGTACCCGGAGGAAACCCACGCATGCACGGGGAGAACATGCAAACTCCACCCAGAAAGGCCCCGGACCGGGATTTGAACCGGCAACCTTCTCGCTGAGAGGCAGCAGCTCTACCAGTTGTGCCACCGTGCTGCCACATAATCTCGTTTTCAACACGTACTACATGCGGTGCAAATGACAATAAATTTTCTCTGACTCTGACTCTAAATGAGGGCACAGTTTGTAATGTAAAGCGCTTTGAGTATCATGACTAGATGTGGAGAGCGGAGTGGAGAGCGTCCTGTGCTCCAGCATCAACGTGTGGCATGGAGGCTGCACAGTTGCAGAGAGGAAAGCTCTGCAGAGAGTGGTGAAGGCTGCACAGAAGTCTGTTGGAGTCAGTCTCCCCACCATCACAGACATTTACACCTCCAGATGCAGGAAAAGAGCCACCTGCATCATGAAAGACCTCACTCACCCAGCACACTCACTCTTTGCCCCACTCCCCTCAGGACGGAGGTTGAGGAGCATCAAATGTAGAACCACTAGACTGAGGAACAGCTTCTACCCTGAGGCTGTTAGACTCATGAATAAATAAAAATAAAATAAAAATAAACACTGCAAAATATCACATCATGCTGATGCTGATCTGTTTTCTTGTTGCTGTGTTCATCTGTGACCATCTGCTCATACAAACTCATGTTCGTGCTGCTGTTTATTTCCACTATATTAGGCTTAGTGTATTACTAGTTGATGTTTTTCTTAGTTAATTCTAGATGTTATTACTGTTTTTCTCTTGCATTTGTTGTTGGATGTAACTGGGACCCCGTGTACATAATCTCGTTTTCATCACATGTACCACATGCGGTGCAAATGACAATAAAGACTCTCTGACTCTGACTCTGACTCTGAGATAGAAAGGGGCGATATATGGTAAGTACAGTCCATTTACCATGTAGTAACATGTTTTTTTCTTGCAATGAACATGCTTTGATACTAAAACATAATAATATTGCATAATTTTGAATTGAATCATTTGAACCACTACTGTTTTTCCATCCAAAATCACACGCCATTCTGAACTTTTGGCATCATGCCTTCTAAGCTTTCACCACAGTAATTTTCCTTACGTTTTATTTGTCAGTTTATTTATGTATAACTCAGCTAAATGTGGATGAGCACTTTCACCTTTTGCATATTTTGTCAGTGTGAAAAGCCTCTTAAACAGACCATAAATCCCCCCGGAGCTGTTCGTTCATCTTGAACACCTCCCACCCTGTCCTCATGCTGGCATTATCACCTCAAGGGGTCAAACAACAGATTAGAGATCTGGGGAAATGTGACACTTCAGCAATGGAGGATGCACTTTCAACCTCACTTGACAGCGAGGAAGAGGCTGAGCTGAAAGGACAAAGTTTCAAACCAGCATGTGAAGTTTTAAATGGGTATCATGGTCAGCACAGAAACTTTTAACTCACAGCTGAGCTGCACTGAGTGTAGTAGCTTATCTGAAGTTTGTTAATTTGCAAACAGTAGATTTCCCCCCCCCCCCCTTTTATCGATGGCCTCCCTTCTCACCTTACAGCCATCCTCTTCACACCATTATGATTTTTTTAATAGGATAGAAAGAAAGGAAAGACAGGAAGTAAGACTACAAAAGATTTGTTATTTCTGATTTAATGATGATGCTGAGCTCTAAGATGCAATTTGTATTATCAATTAATCATTACTGCCAAAAGCACAATGATTTTTGTCTCATTGGAACATTTCTATTTTCTTTTATATAAAAATAATAATAATAATAATAACCAGGGTGCTTCCTGTAAATGTTCCTAACAGGTTAAACCACCTGAATGCCAAACTTATTATCCTACCCAGTGAAAAAATAAAATTAAATCTCCATTTTGAGGCCATTGTGAGGCCCACAGTCACTCAGCTGGGTCAAAGCTGCAGACAAATGAATCATAATAAATAGTCAAACTTAATAGTTAGTCTGTATTTATGTGACAATGGTGGGAGTCAGAAGGGGGGGGGGGGGTTCAGTAGAGTTTAACATTCAAAGATTACCCTAAAATTACAGCCTGTAATATTTATGATAAATATAAAAAACAGTTATGTCTGCTGAAACAGTGCAGCTCAGATTTGAAGCCTTAATAGGAACATAGAACGATGCAGAAGTCAGCATCATTTCCTTTTTGAATCTATTTCTGAGGAGTCATTGAGTGCAGCAGTAAGTCTGCTCGTTTAGTCAAACAATTGTTTAGTTTAGGATTATTGGATGTAAAAAAAAAAAAAACAAGGGGATTTTTGGTCTTCTTTACTTAAGGCAGTGTTATTGTTCATCAGTCTTCAGTTCATTAAAGTACCTGTAATATGATAACTGAAGGTTTTGCTGTAGCTGAGTATTTTCTACAACACAAATGAAAACTTATACAGTAATCTGTCAATGTTGATGCTGACTTGGGATCATTAAAGTTTCAAGAAGTTATGTTTAGACTATCGACGACCGAATGCAAGGATAGTGTTTCCAGGTAGATTTCACGCTGGAACCTATTTGCAAAAATACATAAATAAATAAAATAAAGACGTTTGGGGCTCCTAAAATTAAATTTTCATGTGGCTGTAAAACTGAAACCACCCCCCACTAAAATAAGTAAGTAAGTAAGTAAGTAAGTAAGTAAGTAAGTAAGTAAGTAAGTAAGTAAGTAAGTAAGTAAGTAATAAGTAATAAGTAAGTAAGTAAGTAAGAGAGAGAGTCAGAGTCAGAGTCAGAGAGTCTTTATTGTCATTTGCACCGCATGTAGTACATGTGATGAAAACGAAATTATGTACACGGGGTCCCAGTTACATCCAACAACAACTACAAGAGAAACAACAAATGCAAGAGAAAAACAGTAATAACATTCTAGGATTAACTAAGAGAAGCATCAGCTAGTAATACTCTAAGCCCTAATGTAGTAGAAAAACATCGTTATAAACAGCAGCACGAACATGAGTCATTATGAGCAGATGGTCACAGGTGAAACGCAGCAACAAGAAACAGATCAGCATCAACATGATGTGATATTTTGCAGTGTTTATTTTGTATTTTGCAGTGTTTATTCTTGTTATTTATTTATTCATGAGTCTGACAGCCTCAGGGTAGAAGCTGTTCCTCAGTCTAGTGGTTCTACATTTGATGCTCCTCAACCTCCGTCCTGAGGGGAGTGGGGCAAAGAGCGAGTGTGCTGGGTGAGTGAGATCCTTCATGATGCAGGTGGCTCTTTTCCTGCACCTGGAGGTGTAAACGTCCGCGATGGTGGGGAGTCTGACTCCAACAGACTTCTGTGCAGCCTTCACCACTCTCTGTAGAGCTTTCCTCTCTTAAGTAAGTAAGTAAGTAAGTAAGTAAGTAAGTAAGTAAGTAATAAGTAATAAGTAATAAGTAATAAGTAAGTAAGTAAGTAAGTAAGTAAGTAAGTAAGTAATAAGTAATAAGTAATAAGTAAGTAAGTAAGTAAGTAAGTAAGTAATAAGTAATAAGTAATAAGTAATAAGTAAGTAAGTAAGTAAGTAAATGGATATGTAAATAAATATATAATCACAAAAACCATTCGCATGAGGACATGACCTGAGTGAGCATGGAAACTTTTCTGATGTTGTTTTCACTTTTATGGGTTGCCATTTGTAAAGTTACACAGTCAAAAATTAACATCAATATTTTTGGTTTATTTAGCCTTTCATAAGAAAAAAAAAACATATTTTTTTGTCGTTCCTCACTAAATATTTAGATTACAAACTAAATACTTACTTGTAAGTTAAATAGTTAGTTAGTAAACTAAATATTTAGGTGTAAATTAAATATTTAATTTCCAAGCTAAACATTTATTTTCAAAACTAAACATTTAATTTCCAAACAATTTCTAAGCCAAATATTTAATTCCTAAACTAAATTTTAAATTTATTAACTAAATATTTAACTCTCAACTAAATATTAAGCTTACGAGTTAAATATTTACGGGAGAGTTAAATATTTAGTTAGAAAAATAAATATTTATTTTGGAAATTAAAAGTTTAGCTTAGAAATTAGAGACCACATATAGGTATTTAAAATTTTTATGTTATTTCTGTGTGCTATCTTGACAATATTAATTCATTTTAATACACAAAATAATTCTTAGATAATCAATTATACCCTTTTTAATTCTGCCATTTTTAACTTTCGTTTTGAACGACCGGTTTCTTGAAGTCCACGCCCTTCAAAGATCTGTTAACGCCCTCTGTAACAGCCAGTATCTGTAATGTGTTGTTGTTTTAAAATTAGCTCCTTTTTTATTACTCATTTGACTTACTGTTAGTGTTAGCTTAAGATAACTTACCGAAACCCGTCTGAGCGCGCCGCCATGAGCTGCTCCTTTTAGCATGAGACCTGCCGAATCCGAAGCTAATGTTAGCTTGTTCCTCTTCCGGTTTTCGCCAGCTCCGCTCGTTGCACGCGGAGATTTTGGGAGTTATCGCTGTTCCAGTCAAGACAACACAAAGTTTACCAAGTGTCTCCCGTAAATTAATCTGTAAGGAGAAGGTCCTCGCTGCTGCGAGGCTGCTGCGAGGCTGAAATGAGGCTGTACAGTTGAAGCTCCGCTCCATCGCGCCGGAAGAGGGTCCCGTCGCAACCGGTCCCTAAGCCGGGGGTCCGCTCGTTTAATTTTTGCCGGCTGCGCGTTGGCAGCGATCGCAAATACACTAAAAATTGAACTAAAACATAAAAATAACAATTATACTTTATTTATAAAGCCATTTAAAAAAAACACAGCTGCAACAAAGTGCTGTACACATGAAATTAAGAACATATAAACAAAAGATGAGATGAAATCATGAAAAACAACAGTCATGTGTTTAATACAGAAGTGGGTTGAGCCTAACCAGGGGTTGCTAGGTGAGGGGCTGGACTCAGGTTTGAGGTGATTGGCTACGGCCTGTGACGTCAATAACTGCAGGAAGTGTGAATCCTGGTGTATTTATCAAAAATAAATAAATCTACTTAGAGTAAATAAACCACTGGGTGCATTTTTTTGGCACAAGGACTGTTTTTTTATGAAGTTAATACCCAAAGTTGAGTAAAAAAAAACATTAAAAAGTGATTTTTGCATCTGTGGTCCCCTTATGATTACCGGTAGTTTGGAAAATAAATATTTGGCTTGCACAATAAACATTTAGTTTGGAAATTAAATATTTATTTTACACCTAAATATTTAGTTTATTAACTGAATATTTAACTTGCAAGTTAAGTATTTAGTTTGTAAACTAAATATTTAGCTTGAAAATTAAATGTTAATAGTTTGGAACTATGACATTTATAAATGTATGAATAACAGGGTGAAAATATGACTGAAAAAAAAAAAAACTACGGGTATGTATTTTTTCTTATTAAAAGCTAAATAAACCAAAATATTGATGCTAATTTTTGAATGTGTAACTTTACAAATGGCACGATACACTTTGGCTGCTTTGCTGCTGAATTCAGTTGGGAAATATTAAAGAATAAATAAATTTAACTGTTTAAAACAATTTTAATAATTTGTGACAGTTTTAGAGACCTGGGATGTTCAAATTTTTTTTTTGTTTCGGCTGCTCCCAAACAATTTGCATGAAGACTTGGCACTTATTTTTAGGCTGAATGTCTTTCCTGACACAATAGACCACCGAGCTACCACATCCCTCTGTGTGGAGCAGAAAGCTGCCATCTAAAGTGTCCGGGGGAGCAGATGGTAGGGGTTAAGGGCCTTGTTCAAGGGCCCAGAGTGGTGCAGATAAGGGTTCAATAAATAAATCATCAAAATCTTACATGAAACCCAATAAGAACAAAAATACTTTGGGTCCAGTTTGACCCAAATAATCCAACCACTTATGTGTTGGGCATAAACTGACTTCAAACAGCAACCTAATGGTGACTCTGAAGTGCTCCAAGTGCTGAAGTCAGAGAAACGAGACGTTAATGTTTATGCTGTTACCTCTCTGTTGGTCGCTGAAGTAACTGAAATATGTAGGGCAGGCTATCGTCACCACTTCTCCCACTCTGGCTGAAGGCCAACAGGCGATGATGTCCCACATCCCCTGACAACCTGCCAACAAAAATGTCAACAGCACTATGGCATCACTTAGACTATGACACATACACACAGATGACAGTGACAAAATAAAGTTGTGTTTAAACACGACACTCGCGGTGATTGGGGTAAAATGCTTCAGGATACAGCCCTGTGTGTGTCATTTAACAGCTTTACAAACAGATTATTGTGTTGAATTTGACCAAACAATGTAATTACAAGGGTAGTTCAGTCTACTCTTTAAGTCGTGTTTTTAAATCAGTGCAATAATCTCAAAAGTTATTTTGTCACACGCTCAAAGCTCGAATAATGCTTCGTGCCTGAACACATAAACACTTCACTGTCTGTTTTGTTTCAAGGAAACCCAAAACTGGCTGAAAAAATGTTGCACAACAAAAATGTTGTGATGTTTTCCCACAAGTGCACTTTCTCTAATTCACTTATTCAGGATGTGATTTCAGAGTGAAACTTCAACAACCTTCCTGTTCAGGAAGCAGATAGGAGTACAGAAAAATGAGGGTCATTGCAGAGATAAGGGCTGTGTTCCCATGCAAGCCATTCATATATGTTCATTTAATGCAAAGTGCAGCACGGATGTATGTAAGTGCAGGAACTGTTTTGTATTGCAATAAAAGTAAAAGGACATGGCACTGATGGAGTTATAGGTCATTTGATTGACATCTTGAATGGTAGTCATGTATATTTAATGCACTTTTACTGGTTTAAAGAGAATCGCAGAAGCATATAGGAAAAATATATCACTATATACTGTACAATACATTTCATGGTTCTTTATAGGGACGCACAACATTATCTGCATGGTATCGGTATAGGCCAATATAGCGTTAAAGTTAAATATCGGACATCAGCCATTCCATCAAAATACCACTGATATAAAAGGCGCTGTTTTTGTATGACAACCCAGTGACAAGGAGGATGCGTGCAGCGCCAGCACAACGTGATGCTGTCATGTGCGCCTGCCTTATCATGGAGAGGAAGAAGTCAAAATGTCGGCGGTGCAGAATTTTTTTTTCATTGAGGATATCAGATTCTGAAGATTTTTGGACTACGTTGAGCCTCGCTACATTGTCCTCAGTTGGAGATATTTTTCCAATGTAGCGTTACCCGAGTTACAAGCCGCCATTTCGTCATTGAGAAGCTAACAGCCGATAGCACTTGGGTGAGTTTTACCACAGACATTTGGACGTCGTGTTAGCCCCGTTAGCATGATTAGTCTTACGGCACAATAGATAGACAAAAACTTTGAACTTAAAAAGTCTGTCCTTCATGCACAAGAGTGCAGAGGATCCCACACTGCAGCTAGGAACCTGGAACAAGCCTCCACAAAAGTCAAAGTCAAAGTCAACTTTATTGTCAGATCTGCAATATGTACTGTACAGGACATACACAGGACCGAAATTGCGTTTCTCTCAGTCCCTCGGTGCAACAGTTAGTGCAACAAGAGAGACAGCATCGCATGTGACTGACTAGCGCTAATAAATAACATTTAGCACTTTTCATTTAATATAAGTTAAAGTGCAATGCATATGGCTGTTACTGAATACAGTATGTCACCAACTTTTACAGCTGTTGTACAATTTTTGTAGCAAGTAAGCCTAAATAAGAGGACTATGTTCTGACGAAGAAAAGTATATAAAAATATTGATATCTGTATCAGTTATTGGCCAAATAAGTTTTAACATATCGGTATATCAGATATCGGCCAAAAATCCAATATTGTGCATCCCTAGTTCGTTACTACACAGCTGTAGTGGTGATATTCATCATTGTCTCTGCTAATAATCACTCGCTGTTTTGACACAGTTGCACATGTTGGCTTTATTTTGTTAATTTTGCTAAATAATTTGTGAATCTATGTTTTGACCCAGTGATTTTTATTTTATTAATTTTTAATAAAATGCTTCAGCCACACCTGAGCACATGAAAAGGCAGGAACATCTGTGTTGTTGCTTGACACTCCATCTTTTGATTAATCTGCTTCCCATGACAGGAGGATGCATTTGCTTTTTGAGAATTAGGGATGCTTTTTTTTCCACAAAAAAATGTCAGACCCCAAAGGAAGATGACTAGAATACAAGGCAAACTTTTAAAACAGGGGTGTCTAATCCTGGTCCTTAGGACCATTATCTTGCATGTTTTGCTTGTTTCTCTGTTCCAACACACCTGATTCAACGGTGGAATTAAATCTTCATGTTCTTCAGATGTTAGTTAATCATCCATTGATTCAAATCAGATGGGTCAGAAGAACAGAGATACTTTCAAATCCTGCAGGACAGTGTCCCTCAAGAACCAGGACTGGACACCCCTGTTCTAAAAAAGCAATGTTAAATTTACTAGGGCAAATTGCAAAACAATTTTTTTAATTGTCTGAACTTGATGTTTTTTGTGCAAATATGTTGCATTTAGATTGAAAACATGGATAGTTTTATTCTTGGAACAGCACTCAATAAACCGTATTCTGTTAAACACCAGTGCCTCAATGGGCTGCGACTGCTATTTTGTGAGTTGGCAAATAATATTTACAAAATATCTTGAAACATTTGTAAAAATAGGAAGTGGTTTTCAAAATCCAGTTGCACGGCTTGCTGGTCACTTGGACTCAAACACTTTAAATTCAGTGAGATTGTCAGGAAAATGTGTCTTATTTTCTTGCAATGTTGAGTCCCAAACCAGTCAGCAACAGACCATCAAGACCCTTATCCATTTCAGGCCTCAGGACTAAAGATGTGCAAACGTGCATTCACAAGCAATTATATCCCACTATATTAGGCTTAGTGTATTACTAGTTGATGCTTTTCTTAGTTAATTCTAGATGTTATTACTGTTTTTCTCTTTCATTGTTGTTGGATGTAACTGGGACCTCGTGTACATAATCTCGTTTTCATCTCATGTACCACATGCGGTGCAAATGACAATAAAGACTCTCTGACTCTGACTCTGAATTACTGTTTTTCTTTTTTGTTTTAGTATTTTTTTTAATAAAATTTAATGTATTATGAATATCAATCTGGCAGCACAGTAGCTCAGTTGGTAATCACTTGGCTAACTTGGCTAGGGGCGGCCGTGGCATAGTGGTAATGGCAGTCGTCCCCCGATCGGAAGGTTGGCAGTTCGAATCCCGGTTCCCCACACCATGGGTCGTTGTGTCCTTGGGCAAGACACTTAACCCCGAGTTGCTCCCGGTAGGACTGGAAAGCATCTTGCATGGTAGTCTGCCGCTACCGGTGTATGAATGTGTGTAGCATTCAATGTGTGTAGCGCTTTGAGATTTTCACTAATGAAAAGCGCGTTATAAATTGAATTAATTATTATTATTATTAACTCTAAATTGTCCAGGTGTGAATGGTTGTTTGTCTGCAGGACTGGAGACCTGTCCAGGGTGTCCCCTGCCTCTTGCACAGTGACTGCTGGATATGGAGCTCCAGTGGCCCCCATGACCCGGAAAGGAAGAAGCAACTAAAGATAATGGATGGATTAATATCAAATTGTAAGGGCAATAATTACATAAGCAAATTAGCTTAACCAATTAGCCATTGGCTGCCCTGATTTGGCATCAGTCCTCAAATGAATTCTCAGTTGTTCAGCCTCTAAAACCAATTCTGCTTGAAATTCCCCCATTATATCTATCACTGTTAGAGTGATGTTGATTTTATTTATTAATCAAGCTAATTGCTAATCGGACTGTATCTACCTCATGAGATTTAATGAATGTGAAGCAATGTTGACCTCAAACGTTTCATAGCAATTCAGACAAATGCTCTATTGTGAACTTTTATGCCACTTTTGAATCAAATGGGTATTAAAATAATAAATTGGGTGGAGTTGTCTTTACTGAAAACGTGATCTACAAAATCCTGAGTTATTTCTGAAGAGTAAATATCACCACATAGCTCTCTGCTGCAGGTAACACATAACCACTATAAAGAACCCCACTTCATGGATATGATCAAACATGAAACAATTTCTGCTCTTTATGTTGTCAGTCCAATAATAGGATTGGTTTAGGTAAAACAGTCATTGAAGTGCAACGTGAAAATGTCACAATTGTACCAATTTAATATAAATGTGGTTAAAGTTTATTCCTGTTTCATTTAAAACTTTAATTAACCAAATGATTTTTGTAACTGTGTTGGACTGATTTATCTCAGGTTTTCATTAAAGGCATTTTAAGGATATACTGTATATAGAATTTACAATATTGAGGAAACTTGAATATCCACAACAGTATACATGTACCAGTAATGTTTGAATGTGCGGCCTAAAAAATTTTTTTATGGCTGAACTCAGTTTTTTTTTTCCAAGACACAGCTGCAGTGACAGGGCAAATTACTTCTCTAAATGATGTGGTTTTGCTCGCAATGCTAGTTCTTTATCTAAAAAAAGTACCACATTGCATGACCTAACCTCACTATTCATTCACTTTTATTGCCTCTTATTTTCTTCTAAATAGCCTTCTGCACACTCTAAACAAGAAAAAGGGGTTTGAAAAATGACCTGAAGTGATGTTCCCAGATGTGCTGTTTTCACAGCGCTCCTTCTCCTGCTCAATTTCATTCACCACGTCGCACATCTGCACCGATAACACCTGCATAAAAAATAAAGCACAATTTAGAATAAAGGATGTAATATGGCTCCTTTACAGCCCTGTACAGTAATTAGATTATGTGCAGAAATCATTCACATATTTGTCATTATTATTATTATTATACTCTCATAAATATGGCCTTTCATCTGCAACTCTTTTGGTTAGGATGAATTTCTGGCTCATAATTCAGTAAATATGCAGAAATTTTCTCTGTGTCTGAAAACATAACAAAGTTCCTTCTTGCAAAAGGAATATACGGTAGATGCTATCATGCAAATGGATTAGGAAGTGGAGAGGGGAGCCACTGAGTAATCCGCTGCGATTGTTCATCTGTGTCAACAAAGCTGAAAAATGCGGGCTGACAGCCACAGGCCGAGGAACGGTGGGCTAATGAAAATGTGTGAGACGAGCAGCGAACGCTTGAGAAGGTCAAAGGAGATGAGCGGGGAAGAAAAGTCGAAGTGGAGCAGTTGAATTCCCTGAGAGGAGCTTCGCCCTGTGACCCAAACGATGCTTGAGTAGAGAAGGCCAGGTCATGAAAACAGAGTTCTGCAGCACAAAGCCCATGATAAAGTCAAGGTCTAGCATTCCTTGAAAGACCATGTATTATTCACCGCCTTTCGTGACAGAGTTTTAAACTGAGCTCATCTTGCCAATCTCAAGACATCTCAGACGATGGGTTTTCAATGACTCTCAATTACCACCACATCAAATTGCAGCTCAGTATCTTTAAAATTGACTGAGTTATGGTCGTTTTTGTGTAGACTTATGCCAAAATTCCTGCTGACCCACCATGGGTTGACCTCCTGGTTCTTAGGCCTGATCAGAAATCACCCCTTACAAATATACACTACCTGCCCCC
>JBBPBX010005343.1:24238-46891 GCA_038048925.1 Garcialebias charrua
ACCAAAAATAAAAGGTCACACACTAATGTTTCGTCAGACCATCTTTAGCTTTGATTACAGCATGCATTCTCTGTGGTATTGTTTCAATAAGCTTCTCCAATGTCACAAGATCTATTTCCATCCAGTGTTGCATTAATTTTTCACCAAGATCTTCAATTGATGACTATAGGCACTAGGCATGATGGGTGCATCACTTCACCTGCCTCTCTTCTTATCCTGATGCGCCCATCACTCTGGAACAGGGTCAGTCTAGACTCACCAGACCACATGACCTTCTTCCATTGCTCCACAGTCCAATCTTTATGCTCCCTTGCAAATTGAAGCCTTATTTTTCCAGTTAGCCTCAATGATTAGTGGTTTTCTTAAGGCTACACAGCTGTTCAGTCCCAATCTCTTGAGTTCTTTCACATTGTGCATGTTGAAATGCTCTTACTTTCACTATTAAACATAGCCCTGAGTGCTACTGATGTTTTTCTTCAATTTGATTTCACCAAATGTTTAAGTGATCACAAATCACGATCATTCAGGATTTTTTTTCTGGCCACATTTCTTCCTCGAAGACGATGGGTCCCCTCTATCCTTCCAGTTTTTAATAATGCATTGGACAGTTCTTAACCCAATTTTAGGTCATTCATTCAACCTTTATTTATACAGGCTATCCTCGTTGAGCCACGGGGACTCATTTACAACCTGTCTCACTCACACCTAGGGTCATCAACCTAACATGCATGTTTTTGGACTGTGGGAGGAAACCGGAGCACCCGGAGAAAACCCACGCATGCACGGAGAGAACATGCAAACTCCACCCAGAAAGGCCCCCGGACCGGCCGGGATGTGAACCTTGGACCTTCTCGCTGAGAGGCAGCAGCTCTACCAGTTGCGCCACCGTGCTGCCAACTACGGTAGTAGTTTCTACAACCTCCTTAGATGTTTGCTCTTCTTGATGCCAATGATTTGACCCTTCTCAAACAGACATCTTTTCCACAACCACGCGATGTGTCTTTCAACATTGTTGTTTAAGAAATGAGAAGCAACCCATTGCACCAGTTGGGGTTAAATAACTTGTTGCCAGCTGAAAGATAATCACCCATGCAGTAATTGTCCAATAGGAGGCTCATACCTATTTGATTGGTTAAATCCAGGTGGCAACTTTTTTTGGGGACAGGCAGCGTATATGGATCACTGGTGACAATTGAGTCCGACCCATCTGGTAAAATCAGAACTGTCTGGGAGACTGAATTAAGTGCTGAACTGTTTGAATCATGGTGGGATAAGGTGATTCTCAGTACACGTTCAAGTACACCATGAGCTAGCTTCAATTCAATTCAGTTCAATTCAGAAATACTTTATTAATCCCAAAGGGAAATTAATTAATTAGCTGAAGCTCTCGGCCTTGACCTCTCTAAATGTTTTAAGAATTTGTTGGAATCCTGGCAAAAACCATTGCAGATATGTTCCTGTTTTTGATTTTCTACAATCTACCTTATAATCTGTCTGTTTTGCTACTTTGATATCTTTGTTATAATTTATTTTATCTGTATTTCTCTCTCATGTTTGTCTATTGTTGATTGTTTAAGGAAATTCTACTGTTGCTGTTGTCATCATTCTTTAGATTGTAGCAGGTCTCTCTTGTAAATGAGTCCTCGAGGCTCAATGAGATTAACCTGCCTAAATAAAGGTTGAATGAATTGTTGTTGTAGCTCATCTTGGTTGCATTAGAGTTGTTATAGATGCTGATGGCTTTGGGCAGGAAGGATCTCTTGTAGCAGTCCATCCCACAGCAGATCCTGAGAAACTGGCTGCGGATGCCGATCTGTCTACCCAGACCCAACAGACCTCTCATCCTCTTGGGCAGCAGGACTGCCTGAATGCCGGGCAGAACTCCTCCCCGAGCGATGGCCATTTCTCGCAGCAGCCTGCCGAGCCCCTTGTCACTGCAGACTTAACTGCATGGTGCCAGGGGACGATCTCGGTCCTCCCACTGTCATGAGCCGTGATTCCTGCTACCTCCAAGATCTCGGCGTTCAGGCACTTGAGCACAGTCTCCAGATCGACAGTAATGCATCCACGGCACCTCCTTTTCAACTCATTTTGGATTTGGGGCTGCAGTTGAGATATTATTTGAGCTTTTGATGTGTTTATCAGCAGCTCCCAGTTGTAGAAAACAACATTGTTGTTATGGTTATGCATCATAACAATTGTCCAAAAGTAAAAAAGGTTTCGGTAAAAATCCTTCCAGCGGCATGACATCTGATACGAGAAGAAGTAATCATCCGAAAAAAAAGTGATTTACATCCAGAAAAATGAATACCGGTACTTGAAATTTTCTAAAGCAAAATCTCAGAATGAATGTAAGTAAGAGAGCTACTCCAACAAGCAGCCACTATGAGTTGTGCAATTCTGGAACTATTACATATAACAAGTAACAACTATAGATTACACGTTTAAAGTAATAGAGTCCACTTTTCAAAACCTGGTTTATCTAAAATCTTTCCTTCAATTTTAGACCAGTGTGACAGATGTCAGACTTCTTGCAACTTGAGCCTTGTGTTTTTCTTCTGTCCAAGTTTGCGTACATTCTGGAGTGATTCCTTTTCTGTACTTTCAGGGGTTTTAATTAAGAACCCAGATCAAAAGTGACCCACTAATTGGCATTTTTGGAGTTCCAAAATGCGTGAGATCGATAGGCGGATAGGTGCAGCATCCGCAGTGAAGTGGGCGCTGTACCGGTCTGTCGTGGTGAAGAGAGAGCTGAGTCGAAAGGCAAAGCTCTCAATTTACCGATCGATCTACGTTCCCACCCTCATCTATGGTCATGAGCTTTGGGTTGTGACCGAAAGAACGAGATCTCGGATACAAGCGGCTGAAATGAGTTTTCTCCGCAGGGTGTCTGGACTCTCCCTTAGAGATAGGGTGAGAAGCTCAGTCATCCGGGAGGGACTCGGAGTAGAGCCGCTGCTTCTCCACATCGAGAGGAGCCAGTTGAGGTGGCTCGGGCATCTGGTTAGGATGCCTCCTGGACGCCTCCCTGGTGAGGTGTTCCGGGCATGTCCCACCGGGAGGAGACCCAGAGGAAGACCCAGGACACGCTGGAGGGACTATGTTTCTCGGCTGGCCTGGGAACGCCTTGGGATTCCCCCAGAGGAGCTGCTCCAAGTGGCTGGGGAGAGGGAAGTCTGGGCCTCCCTACTTAGGCTGCTACCCCCGCGACCCGACCCCGGATAAGCGGAAGAAAATGGATGGATGGATGGAGTTCCAATGACCACGCTTAACCTGTCTCCCCTGCAAAATGAAATTTTAGCTTTCTTTTCCCTTCTTGCTAGATGCTGCATTTTACTCTTCTGGAAATCTCCCACACCCCCATCTACATTACTATGGCTCAACACTGTCAGGGCATTTTTGAGTGTGAAGAAGATTTTACTAACAGTGAAGGGTGGTTCAGAAATATTTACTCCCAAGTGAACACCCCTTTGTGGAGTACCTCAAATCTTTACCTCCTTAGTGTGTTGAATTGTGTAATTTACTTATCATGTTATGAAATTATAAAAATTGTAAACTATTCCTATTTATTTTAGAAAACCCCAACACCACCATCTTTCTTGCTTTTATTTATATATATATTTATATATATATTTTAACTTTTTCTCTTTGTTTTTGCATTTGTACAATGTTTTATATTATGAATGTAGTGGTCAGTCTGTTGGAGGAGCTTGAACTTTGAGGTTCTCCAAAGGTCTGATTTGGACACGTCATCCGTTAAAGATTTATAACATGCCAGTTATAAATCCACTTCGAGCTCTAAGCTCCACTTGAATGAATTTTCCTCCCAAGGAAAGTTTTATTCTGAAAAATCAAACCAGGAAATGCCGTTACTGTGGTCCGAGTTGAAGCAGATGTCTGGAGACGCTGAAAACGGTAAACAGACGGACCAGTTGGACCAAGGGGGACTGACCGTTTTCACAAGGTAACAAAGTCGTCAAATGCTTTGCCAAGTGTACCGACGTGTAGCTGAGATCGGCCGGAGAGCTGCCATGTTTTCTGGTTAAACTCAAGTCAAGATAATACCCCTCCTATCTTTCCTTCCATTCTTCCTCCTAAACTTTCTCCTTATCTTAAGCCAGTAACTGAACTTTAAGCTAAATGCCGCGGTATAAGTTATTATAAGACCCATAACTTGTTCTGTTGTTCCTATGAAATTACGGACGCGTGTTTTCATCTGTGCTGACATGTAAATTATAGGAAAATCTGATCGATCAATCCATACATATGTTGTGATGTAATTTAATGATTTTTTAATTAAATGATTCAGTTCTGCTGTTTCAACATAAATTGACGTTTTGTGTCTTTTTCATCTCATCACCTAGTCACAGATTTATAATTTACAGTAATCTGAAAAAGAGAGAACCCGTGGATTATTGATGATAATTTGTGTCAGTCGAAACCCTGCTCAATTTACATCTGGTGGACGGGTAAAATCAGTCAAACTGAAAACCCCTGACCCTCTATATTATTACATGAATAACATTGTATAATCTCTTGATTAAATAAATAAAAAATTGCAGCTCTGTATCTATAAAATTGATTGAAATATGGTCGTTTTTGTGTGGGCTCATGCCAGTTAACTGTGGAAGCTATCTTGAAATGTGTTGACTCTAAAAGTGAATATATGCAATGATTATTTACTGAAAGTGTCATTAAAATCTTTGCACACCACACACACCAAATTAATCCTTCAGGAGGTTTCATTATGAGATATTTTTCAAACGGTACAAACACACACAGGCCGACACGGGCAGACCGCTTCTTGCAGGGACAGGCAATAATTACAATTGCACAGCTCGTGCTCGCTAATTAGTGCAGATGTGTTTAAAATGTCCAACCGTGAGCTCAAATCCCACTGGAGCTGCTCACCTACGACAGGAAACGCACCTCGTCAAAGTAAAGTTCAGTACACCTGCAGTGCACGGACAGAAATGAGACACATCTTCATCCAACATTGATAAAATGCCAACATGCAATCTGTGTGGAAATGACTTTGTGTGGGATTTTTTTTTAATCCTCTAACTTAATAAATTTTGTTAAAACCTGACGCAATCGATGAGCTGCTTACAGATGACGAACGAGGAACAGCGAGCTGAAAGACACAGCTGTTTGTCATTGCCTCCCAATAAAACATTCAGTGTAAGCAGGTTTCTTCTTCACGTTTCAGAATCTTGTGGCTGCGACTAAATTATGATCGCATGGATTAAAGCAAAGTGAGTGCAGTGAGGCGTCTGACGGATTAACTGCTTCTTACAGGTCGATTTTAAACCTGACTAACAAGAACCAAAAAGTCTAAGATTTTGATTAAAATGTGTCCATTTGAGGCTAAATGTGCTGTAATAGTATGTGAGACTGATCCAACACATACCTCTAATAATAAGCATAGCAAAGCTCTTTTTCTCTGCCAGCAGATAGAGCTCCTTCAGGTTTTTGGGTGGGCCGCTCATCAGTCAAAATGGTCAAGCTGAAAATCGACCATTTCCAGTCACCGGTTGAATGACACATTGCTGGTTGTTACATCTGACACTTGTGTCAATGTGCTCCCTGCAACAAGATGATTTTTATGAGAGGGGGGTGCTTATTTCCAGCTCAACGCCACAGAAGAAGGAAGGAAGTTGACCAGAATATTGTAGTAACACAATGCTTTTACAGTCTGTGTGCCCCAACCACATTATTTACTTGGTGATGATACAATCACTGATGGCCGGGTGTCCAAAACAAGACAATCTTTACTTAAGTGGTTCTGAGCCCTTTGCTATTTTTAATAATAATAACAATAAAAATGAATTTAATTTGTAACGCACTTTTCATTAACAAAAATCTCAAAGTGCTAAATATTCACTATTACTATTTTTTAAGCATTTTTTATTAAGTACATTGCAACTTTTATGCAAATTTAAAAACCTGGCTTCATAAAGCCAACATGGTGTGATAGCTAGAAATTGCCACTGAAAAACCTCCGACCCCTCAGTGCAACGTCTCAAAAGCTCCCAGAGTACATAAAGTGCAAACTATGTAATATTTTAGATCTTTCTGTGCTTCACCCGCCTTCTCCTTACATGGATCCGGTCACCATGACACACAGCTCTATTCATGGGAGTCTTTGCCTGCCACTGATTACAGCCAAAAATCCAACATACCTGAAGTAATAGCAGCGGATCAGCTCGGAGGAGGAAATCTCCTGTTGGTCAGACCCTTTGGTGACCTTAGTTTTGATTGTCTGGAAATAGACTGTGGGTCAATGTATCAGTGAAGGTCTTATGAGAGGATTAGGATGAAAGAGCCCCTCTCAGGGCTTTCATCACAATGAAACTGCATCAGTAATATTCCCCTTCCTGCTTTATGATTGAGGATAACAGGGGAAACATGTCACTTAAATATCGCTAAATGCAGCCAATGTGTCTTCTGTGTCATAAAGAAAATAATGTAGTGCAAGACATTTATCATGTTTTTAGGGATATCTGATGTTAAATGTTCACATATTTCATTGAACTCAACCTAATTATGCCCAATATTGAAGAATAAGGTTAAATCTTGATATTGTTCGATGATTGCCTCTCATTTTAACTCTGATTTCTTCTTTCAATCCACTGAAAGTTACCATAATATGACTGACTTTGTGTTATTAACTACATAAAATAAATACTGATTTTTTTTATTGTATAATGAAATGGATCTAAAGCATGATTGCAACAAAAAAAATGCACATTTAATTTTTATATTTATTTTAAAAATCAAAAAGATTTTTTAAAAACAAACAAACAGGTATATTAATTAGCTTTAGAGCTTAAAATTAATCATTTTTACAGACAATTTTGTTCAGAACATTTAGGATTAACCATCAAGGAGGAGGAATGTTTATATCTTGATATTGTCTGGTAAAATTGTGGCTTCATGTTTTAAGCAGCAAATCACTTATTGTGTTTGTTTTAGCTGATATGCTAGCTTTGGAAAAAAATAACAGCTGATTTCTAAAAAAAAAAAAAACTATCCACATTTTTATCTTCCTCGCCTTCTGACATGTCTTGTCACACATAAAGCCCTCCAGTCATTTCAGTCATCCATCACATGCTTACAAAGTCATGTCACCAGAGTAGAACAGGACTATAAATTATTTTACATACTGGCACAGGTGCTTCTAATTACAATGATGAGCCTATAGAAAGAAGGTCTCTCCGTAATGCATGTACAGATTTCAGTGTTCGTCTTAGCAAACATTTAAGCAGGAGCCCTTCAATCAGCCTGTAGAGCTCCTACTAAACTATAAAACAAATAAAGACCTACCGGTAAATAAAATCCCAGACCCATTTTAATACTTAGGAAACACTTTAAATAAACAGCCTAACTCTTTTAAATTCTTATAACACAAAAGGAACTTGCAGGCACTTCTGTGTTGAAGTAGAATTCTGTGTAAAGTTTACAATTTATAATATTACGGTATGTACCAGTTGATAAATCTATAGTTCTGCTCAGACTAGCTCTTAGCTCCTCAATCTTGTCAGAATTAAACTATTTGTCCAGACCAGAAATACAATTAATAAAATGATATTTTCTTCATATTGTGTACGGTAAAAAGATCGTCAAATTATTAAATTAAGAGATTTTGCCATTTTTTTAGAAAAAGGAAATGAAGGTAACTGACTTTTATGGCAGCAACACATCTCATAAGCATTACAACGAGGGCTAAAAAGCTGTAGGAAACAGCTGGAAAAGCATTCTGCAACTAATTAGGCTGATTGCCAACAGGTCAATAAAGGGCTGGGTCTGAAAAGCAGTTTAGAGGCTGAATCTTTCACAAGATGGACAGAGGTTCATCAATCTGTCGGAAAACTGCACCTAATATTAGCAGAACAAGTCCAGAATAATGACGAATGAAAACTGGGAAGACTAAGACTACAGGTAGTCCTCGACTAACGACGGCCTCAACTTACAACGTTTCAGGGTTACGTCACGCATCTCATTACAAAAATCTTATTTTATGTGTTTAAATGTTCTTGATTTTATGTGTACAGCACTTTGTTTCAGCTGTGTTTTTTTTTTAAATGGCTTTATAAATAAATTATTATTATTATCATTATTATGATTATTATTATTTAGAAGCCGATTTATGCAGTTTTGGCAGTTTTCGGCAGTGTCCGGCAGTTTTTGGTAAGCTTTGGTTAGCTCCGGCCTCGACAGCCGGATTTGGATGGACCGTGTGTCCGATCAGAGGTTGCCTCTCTTGGATACATGAGCTGGAAACGCTCGGTGAACTCTGTGGACGTCTCAGGCGGAGGAACGGCCTTGTGGCATCGGATTTTGCTGGGACACCGAGCTAACATGCTAAAATGCGGACGAATGGCTTGGCGGCCTCGGATGTTGGTGGAACCCGGAGCTAACATGCTAAAACGCGTACAAATGGCTTCACCAGCTCCCAGTAAGTAATTAACTCTTTTTTCCCTTCATTATGGCTCCTAATGTATGGAGCTAACATGCTAACAGGCCTTACTGTAAACAGTTTGGACCGCGTGAAGCAGCAAGAAGCTGCAGAGCTCGGACATGCAACAAGCTAACATGCTAACAGACTGACGGGCTTCACCAGCTCCCAGTAAAAAATTAACTCTTTTTTTCCTTCATTATGGCTCCAAATGTACTTTATGTGTTTTTTGATAATTATGTAGGGCACTGTGTTAGGATAGGCAAAGTGCTTGGTAACTGTACAGTACCGCACATGTACGTGTATAGGGGCGGCCAGTGTGCATGTGTTTTCCGACTTACAAAGTTTTCGACATACGAACGGGCGTAGGAACGGAACTCGTTCGTAAGTAGGGGACTACCTGCATTCCAAATTCAACAGTTCATAATATCATGAAATGATTTCAAGAATCTGAGAAAAAAAGTCTTGAGTTCAGAAAGTCAGTTTTGGTTGCTCATCATCTTTAGACCCACGGTCCACCGCATAAGAGACAGGTCTGGTTCTGTTCTGGATATCACTGCATGGACTCAGGAATGCTTTTACAAATCACCGTTAGTAAACACTGTTTGCCATCATTGAGAAACACTGGTTAAAGTTCTATCATGCAAAGAAAAAGCCATATGTGAACACATACAGAAATGCTCGTCTTTTTTTTAATTGACTGAGGCGGAGTGGAAACCTGTTCACTGGTCAGATAAAAAAAATGTGAATTTATTTTTGGAAACCGCCAACACTGCATTCTTCATAATAAAGAGAAGGGACATCCAGTCTGCTATCAGCGCACAGTTTAAAAGCCTGCCTCTCTGAAGGTATTAGTGCCCATAGAATAGGCAGCTTCAAAAAGTACCATCATTGCAGGAAAAAAACATACAGATTTTAAAGCAACATACACAGATTACATCTTTGTCAGGGAAGTCTGCATATTTCAGCAAGACAGTGATAAACCACATCCATTACAAAAGCATGGCTTTAGAGTAGAAGAGTCCTGGTGCAGAACTTTCCTGCAATTCAGACCTCTCACCAATAGAAAACATATGACGCATCGGTTACGTAAAATATATGTTAAATATGTTTCCTAATACATTATAATCTGAATATTATAATTTGTTTATGAGAACATTTTGACCTGAATATTATAATCTTTTTTATGACTACCTGTGCAGAATGAATAGATAGTGATGAATAAATTCCAGGAGGAATAGTTTATCATTTTTGCTGGTATGGCATCACGGAGCTCCAACAGACATCAGTAAATGTTATTTCGTTATAAGATTGTACTGTGGTTCTCTAATGAGAATGTTTGGTTGGATTTTGATTAAGGACATCTGGTTAAACTGATCTGAACTGCTCTGTGGGTTCTAATAAATAAAGTCACTTCCACAGGGCTCCGTACACACGAGCACTCTGGATGTTCAAGCTCTGAGCGCGCTCGGACTTATTTTGCATCTGACTGTGCTCTCTTGCTGGTAAGATCTTTTTTAACTAATAAATTCTCTCAAGTCTTTACCCGATTGAAGAGTGAAATTTTTTTTCCCCACAGCGGCATCATGCGACACAAAATCTATGCTATAGGTCAACATTCTCCTCAAAAACTCCAGCAACTGGACCTATTGGGTAAGTATAGGTCTATATTTACCCAATAGTCCATCTTTTTTTTTAAATTGGTATTGTATAACCAAATGATTATAACATTTTTAAAAACCGCTGTGTGGGTTTTTGTATAAATTACATTAACGAAGTTACAGCAACTCAGATTTTCTTTTCTTTTTTTAAATAAATAGTAAACCAATGTTCTGCGTCAACATGGCTTTTGGGAATTTACCTCAAGTGTCTAATTTCCAAAACACCACAAAGGCTGCATAAACAGTAAAACAGTGAAACAAATTGTTTAAGGAGGAGCCAAACAGACAAGACTGTGGAATGTGTGCATGGCTTTAGCCTGTAAGCTGTTGGGATCAAGCCTTCTTTATTGCACAGTTTTGGTTTATTTTTATTACACACTTGTAAATTAGAAGAAGAACTACAATCACAAAGAAAGTAAATACGGATGAAGCAATCGCCAGAGTTCACATCGCTGGACTGGACTGGTGGCTGGATGCCTAATCCATAAAAATAAAATAAAAAAATTTCATTCAAATTAAAAATGCAATGAAGTTCCTACCATCCTGATGCTGCAAACAGGTCTATGACATCACCAGTTTACTGAATGGAGCAATAAATCAAACTGCCAGTCGTAATATGCAAATTATAATAGACCGCTGCAAAACCTTACATGCACACACACACATATATTTACAAGGAGTCCCAGGGAGCAAAAAAAAAAAAAATGTCACGAATACCTGTCAGCTCTGATAGCTTGTTAGTGCAGAGCTCATCATAAGGGCTGCCGGGGAACTGCGGTCTTGTTTTAAAAAATTAATTTAAAATTTAGACGAGCTGAGAGGTGAATGCAGGGAGAGGCGTGCGTAGACAATCATGTGCACATCCATCCTGTGGATGTGCAATGTGGAGCAGCATCTACATCAGGTGGTAATCACTAGATTTAATAGGAGGTTAGAAAATTGGCAGCATTAGATGTAAACAAATCTTCACAGGCAATAAAACATAAACTCAGACATGTTTGTTACTGTGAAAAGCTGACAGACACGGTGAGCTACTGAATAAGACTGCAGATTTCTGCGCGTAAATGCATCTTTAAAAAACACTTCATCGGCGTGATCTGCACTTGTGTGCATCAAGAACTGAATCAGACAAGTATTCATTTATAAAACTGAGCGCAGGAAAAAAAAAACTGCTCAGAAGTTCAAAGTAAATTGGTTGTTTTGCTGTAGATAACAAAGTTAAAGCACAAGATTCCCAAGTCACAGCAGACGATAAAGAAAGCGTTTGTAATATTAATATGCCAGTCCAACTTCTCGTGCACCAAGGAAGCACAATTTAAAACAAATTTAAACAGATTGTCAGCCCCACTCAGATCTAGTGAAAAACTGTGTCTGAGGGAATTGAACAGTGAATGTTTGATTGTTTTTCTGGACTGGAGTTGAACAGGGAATACAAATAAACCGAAAAGTTTTTGGAGCGAGATATTTAAATAAGTAGGAGTAACAGTGTTCAGTACAACAGAGGCAGATTCATTCATTCATTCATTCATTATTTGCTTGCTTGACTGTCCAAGGTAGAGTGACAGATCCTGGCAAGAGGAGGGGGCAATTTTATTCACCACCAGATGCAATGGTGGAGCTAGGGGGTGGCCAATGGTGGCTTTGGCCCCCATAGATTAATCTTTGGCCACTCCAAGGACACCCCAATCATTTGAGGAAACTATAATTTATGCAAGATCAAAACTAGAAAGGTGTTGTCCCTTTTCCACCACTATTACTCAGCCCCAGTTCTGCTCAATTCAGCCTGGTTCCCTTATCAGTCAGTCACTCGGTGCAACATAAATGCTATGGGAAATTGCGCTCCGCGCGATTACCTGAAGGAATACAATCACGCCTTTACGGCAGGGGCGTCAGCGTCACGCCAGAGACCCCGCCCTCTGGGTGCTTAAGGCGCTGACGCCCATCCTGCTTTCTCTTATTGCCCTTCACCTCGCTTAAACCTGAACTCTCTTCGCGGGACTTCTCTGTGCTCCATCGCTCGAACAGAGGTGAGCTTGCTCCCTACACAGAGCGTACAGATGTAATAATATAATGAGGCGGTAAGGTATTTAAACACTTACAGGGCCACCATTATTGTAATAATATAGGACTTATTGGTCAGTTTACTGACTTACCTATATTTAGATGCGCAGGTCTGAGCAGACTTTATCTGCACAAACTTGCCACCAATTCGCGAGTTCATCTTTTTTCCGGTATTAAATTGCTTTAACTGTGACTAGACAAAATGTAATTTCACAAAGACTTCAACTTATGTTGGTCTACCAGAAAATAGACCTTTTATTGAAATAATCATAAAATTACATTAAACATTTGTATCGATATTAGCTCTGATTTACTAACTACGTTGAAAAGAATTCAAATTAAAACAGACAGTTAGAACTTAACTGTTGGCACATTACTTAACAGATTAATAGCTTGTGAAAAATAAGAAATAGGAGGAATGAAAGCTATGTTAATGGAAGTTAATTATTTTGAAAAGACACAGGGTGACACTTTCCCATACAGGTCTCAGCTGGGCTTCTCACACGTTCAGAACACATCACGACTCGTTACCTGTTGACGGTACGTCTTGGAGATGAGAGTTGAAGTTTGTGGACACTAACGGACTGTGTTGTCCAGTTCACGTCCAGATGGCTTCCACGTGTGTGAGCTGATTCAGACGAGCAAGAAGAGCCGCTTCTCCCGGCAGGAACAGAGCTAAGCGCACTGACTTACAGTATTTTCAAAATAAAACTTCAGAAAACAAATTCTTTCAGAAATGAGTGTTCTGAGGCACAGCAAGGCGTTGCCGTGACTCCAGCTGAGACGTGGGTCTAATTGACACAATGACCGGGACGTCTCCAGCTTTTTCCAGAGGAGAAAACAAGTTGTTAGGGAGTTCTTCCCTCCGACACTAAAGAAAATGCAGGAAATGGATCTTTATATGGGAGGCGGGGTCTCCCCCACCTCCTCAACAACTATTGGCTGGTTTAACAAAACAACGGATGGAGTTTTCATCCCATAGGCAGAAAGTCTCTTGACGGACAACAGGAAAACTGTTTACAGAATCGGCCAGATGGCCTGGCCTGTGAGCACAGAGAATATTATGGCTAACTTTCACAGACAAAACAAAAGGAAGTTGCAAGTTAAAAGTTTACCCTGAACTATGCCATGATATTCAGAGCCTGCTTGTTCTGCAGAAATAAAACCAGCAGAAGGGTCAAACTCATGCAAGTAACAGATCATCATTAAATGACAAAATATACTGTAGATCAATTCTGAATTAACACACAATAAAAAGAAAGTTCAATCTGATTAATTGGTGTCCATTAATTCAAAATAATTGTAACAAAATATAGTGTCCATTTGTCTCCTTGAGAGTTTCAAGAAGGTGTAACACTGAGAGTTTCAGAGAGATGCAGAGAGGTGTACTTGAAGGTCAAGACAGAGGGCCTGTATCACTACACAGAGAATTCTTCATGCGTACTGCTGGGCTAGCGAAAGCTAGTCCGGCACATTTTGTCTTAACCCCGAAGTTTTTTCAAAATGTGCCGGACTAGCTTTCGCTAGCCCGGCACATTTTGTCTTAACCCCGAAGTTTTTTCTTCTCCTCTTTCCACAGATTGCTTCGCTCGACAGCGCTAAACTGCGTCACATCGCTACCTCTGCTAACTTCGTAGCAGGCTAGCCAGCGAAAGCGACGCGACGGAGGAGACATCTCAAAATAAAAGGAAAAGGGATCTTGGAAGGACTCGCTCGCCTTATCTCGGACATGCATCCGGAGAAAGGAAAGCGAAAGACAAGACTTCCTAAAAAGACTAGCAGGACAGCGAGCCCGACCTCGCGTGCTTGCCCCAGCGGATACGGTTTTTCCCTCTCGGCGACGGACACCCATGAGGCCTGTCCTGTCTGCCTGGGGATGTTACACGCGAACATGGTGCTGGATGTGCCCGAGTCATGCCCACACTGCAGCCAGATGCTGGAGGCTGTGAGGAGGCACCGGGCAGACTTCGTCGCCAAATCCATGGGCGCTGCTGCGGCGCCAGCAGACCCGGACACGACTGAGCCTCTCACTTCCACGCTGGAGCTTGAGAACATGGCTCTGGAGGACAGCACCCAGGGCGAATGGGGTGACAGCCCAGATACGCTGGCTCCTATCGGGGACTTAACAGTAAATAAATATAAATAAATATAAGGTGTGAAGGGAGGCCATCTATAAATGGAAAAAAAACAACAACAAAAACAGTCGACTTCGACACTCGAGGCTTGATGAACGAGGACGAGATCTCGATTTCATCCTCAGGTGAAATTTCTGCTGATGACGCCGACGCTAAGTACGACGAACAGGGGGGAGACCTCTCTCACACCTCGGCGCCTGTGCTCCCGGAGATTGACTATTCGATCCCTGCTCTGTTTGACTTGTGTCGCAGAGCAACGGACGCCCTGCGGATCCCATGGCCGGAACCTGTACCCCGTCAACAAGTCACAAGGTTGGCAGGAAATTATTTTTACTCAAAACAGCAGTCCGCCACGAGGCAAAGAATGCCAATTTTTCCAGATTTCCTCATGGAGCTGACTTGCGCCTGGACTCAACCCAGGGCTCCCATGCTGCTGCCGCTCTCACAGTTCCTTGACGTGGACGGGATGGATGAAGCGGGCATAGCCAACGTGCCGCAACGCTGGCATCTCATCTGGCCACAGGTCATCCGGGACAAAACCAACTTTGCCCAGCAAAGCCTGTCGAGCCTCGGCTTCTCTGCTCGAGAAATGCTACAGGGCTCAGGGCCTCGTGGCGCGAGCAATGAACGCGTCCGCCATGATGCAGGCATACCTGGCTGAAAAACAGGAGCTCCAGGTAACGACGGACAGACAGGCTGCCGCCGACCTGCTGGAGGAAGCACGCAGGGCAACAGATGTTGTACTCCGTATGATGGGGACAGCAGCTGTTGCACAAGGCAGAGGCATGGCTGAGGTGGTCATCGCACAACGCCATCTGTGGATGACTCTAACTGACCTCCCGGAGGGACAGAAAATTCCTTTTCTGCACCACTCCATAGAGCCGACGGGATTATTCGGAAAAGCTCTGAATTGAATTCAGACCAGACTGGAGCAGAGGCGCAAACAGGCTGAGGCTCTCCAGGTAGGCATCCCCAGAAGAGCCTTCGCCCCCCCAGGGAGTCAGCTGGGAACAGAGCCCCGCAACCTCTATACCACCCGACCACACGTGTCCCACCGCAAAAGCGGCCGGCATAAGAGGCCGAGCACCGGTGGAGACCACCGCCGGACCCGCCTAGGGCCGAACACTCCTGGAGTAAGAACAGATTTGTTTCCCGCCAAGCGGTCCGACACAGGGCCTCCTCGGCGAACCGGGACACCAGACAAAAGCGGACCTGACGAACCAGGCCCTCTTCTTGACTTTACACGATCACCCGCCCACGCGGTATGGGAAATGATCTTTTCACGTCCAGACTTTGTTTGTAACATGGGACAAAAAGCTGGTGACTTTACTTTACGCACGAATCATGTTTTTTCTGCTGTGAGTGACATAAAGTCAAATATGTCGTTACACATAAGCATGAATAAAGCTAAAAAAACAGTCCCTCTCTGTTTTTTGACTAAAAAAAAACCCAGTAGCATCCGCATCACAGCCCCCTCTGTTCTTCCAGCCGATATAAAGGGCGGGGGGTATCATTCCCCACTCCCTCACGGCTCACGGGGTGTTAGTCTAATCAATAAGCCCTAGCTGGGTGCCTCGGGTCTGTCTGCAACAGACAGTGTCGGAGGTGCTGGCAAACAGGCCCGTCAGCCCTCACAGAGACAGGTGAGGGGGGTCATGTGTTCCAGTCCCAGCCCAGTTGTAAATCACGGGGCCGGCAATACACAAATCAAATGAACATGGGACACATCCGTGCTCCAGGGATGCGCACCGACAGAACCTGGCAGCCCACCCTCCAGGCCTGCTCCTATTCATTTGATTCCAGTAAGTGACGGGGGGTTACAACAGAAGCCCACAGGTCGAGACCAGTGTCACACGTTCACAAAGGAAGTGGTGATGATGCTGCAGCGTGTGTAAACACTCAATGCAGAGCAGAAATGGCACCAGGGCTAAATCAGATTCCTCTTCCCTCTAATCGAAGGGGACTGGACTTCCTGTCACCAGCCAAACAAAAAAACTGTTCAACACGGAGGATTATCTCGGACAGCTTCACATTTGCCTGCTGAAACTAATAATAATAATGAATTCAATTTATACCGCACTTTTCATTAATAAAAATCTCAAAGTGCTACTTTGCAAAACTGTCCACTTATCCTCAGTGGGCGACATGCCCTGCTCAAACAATGATCCTGCAGCGTGTGACCATGCTTGCTGCACTGTATGAGTTCTACTATTAAACGAGACCCCTCCATCAAGTGAAACACAGCTCCCGGAAGTTCACCAGGCCCCAGGGCACTGATGAGACCAGAGAACAGTGATCCAGACCCAACCACGAAGCGGGCTGGAGTCAGGAGGTCTGCTCGTATCTAGAACTTGGACCCACTCCGAACCATGACTCCCCACAAAAACAGAAAAAACAGGCATTCTGTTCCGCTTTTGGCCAATAATGACAGCAGATTGCCTCTGCCTCCTAACACTCTCGATCAGAGAGGTATGGAGGTGCAGCTGCAGGAGGGCCTTCTCCCTAACCTGGTTGGCCCTCAAAGGGCCTCAGAAATCAGGACTCTCGAGGAAGAGCTGGTCCTGCCATCTGCTCCTCTCCAGGGACCCACCACATCACCAGGTGGAACAACCTCGCTGCCTATGCTGAGAGCTGTGGCAAATTTCAGTTTGGTGGCTGAGAGGAACAAACTGGTGGCCTCAGGCTTGCCTGAGAACGTGGTAAATACCATTCAAAACACACGTGCTAGGTCAACACAGTCTCTCTACGCCCGGAAATGGCGTATTTTTGAAGCTTGGTGCATGGAAAGAAATATTATTTCTTATTCATGTGACTTGGTCCAGCTCCTCACCTTTCTTCAAGACCTGCTTGAGAAAAATCGATCTTTCTCAACCATTAAGGGGTTTTTATCAGCTATTTCAGCCTGTCACGAGAGCTGGGGGAGCAGGACGCCTGGCGCGCACCCGTTCATAATAAGATTTATGAAGGGCATGCTGAGGAAGAGACCTCCCAGCAGGATCTTGACCCCTGGATGAGATCTTACTCTGGTCTTGGGGGCTCTCTGTGACCCCCCATTCGAAACACTGAGCGATATTAGGGTAGACTTATTATCTTATAAGACCGCTCTGCTTCTGGCTTTGTGCTCGGCTAAACGTGTGGGTGACCTCCATGTTTTGTCCGTGCACCCAATGTGTACCAGGTTTTCCCCTGACGGGTCAAAGGTCACCCTAAGTCCTAATCCTGCGTATATCCCTAAGGTCTTGACTCTGAACCCCAGAAGTTTGGACTTTGATCTATCTTCCTTTCCTCCTGCTCCTGTCCTCACTCAGGAACAGAAAAGGCTGAAGGCTCTCTGCCCCGTGAGGGCTTTAAGCTCTTAACATGCCGAGAACAGCTGACTGGAGGAAAACAAACCAACTGTTGTGTGCTTTGCGGCCCCAGCTACTGGTAAGGCCCTATCAAAGCAGCGCCTCTCACACTGGGTGACTGAGGCCATAAAAAGGGCGTACAGTAGCAAAGGTCAACAGGTGCCCTCTGGAGTGCGTGCCCACTCCACTCGGGGCCTGGCCACCTCGTGGTCATTGTTCAAGGGTGTACCAGTGGCAGACATCTGTGCGGCTGCGAACTGGAGCTCTACAAATACGTTTGCAAAGCATTACAGTTTGGACGTTACTGCGTGTGATGTCACTCAGGCTGTCCTTTCTAACACACAGTAGAAAGCGACCTTGAGATGCCTATTGAATAAAGGCGGACGTTCACACTAGGATGCATTTTACTGAGCATTTCAAGGGCGTGAATGAATTACGTTCCCATAGCATTTATGTTGCACCGAGTGACTGACTGATAAGGGAACTGAAAGTTATGCACCATAACTCATGTTCCCTGAAGGAAGGGAACGAGGTGCAACATACTTGGCCCTTTTCAATGCTGAAAGCTCGGTGAAGTGCATTTTAGAGAAAGTAGGATGGGCGTCAGCGCCTTAAGTACCCAGAGGGCGGGGTCTCTGGCGTGACGCTGACGCCCCTGCCGTAAAGGCGTGATTGTATTCCTTCAGGTAATCGTGCGGAGCGCAATTTCCCATAGCATTTATGTTGCACCTCGTTCCCTTCCTTCAGGGAACATGAGTTATGGTGCATAACTTTCAGATTTGCACCGCACTTCAGGACCGGTTCTGGAGGCGTGTCCAGAATCCAAAATCTTGCTGATGAACTTTTAATGAACTTTAATTCACAAAGTGAGAGGTCTGTGATAAATTAAACTCAAAACTGCTCCTCAAATAAATAATGTTAAATTATATTTTTTTAAATATGAATGTTCCTATGAACTTATTTTACAGTATATATGAATGTTTCTGTTCAGTGCCCTGGGATGACTTTTGTTGTGACTTGGCGCTATATAAATAAACTGAAATTAATTAAATCTGATCAACCGGATTCTACAAAAACATCTATATTTAAAATTCTATATTTTTCTTCATTACTTGATGTACAGTATGTGCACTCGTTGTGTCTACTTTTATTGTTCAATTTAGATATGTTTTTTTTTTTCTTCTTGTATACAGGTTTTATTTTTGCTTTGATTTAAAGTGTAATTCTGGTTTTGTGATTTGTACATCTGTGGGTTACAATAAAGTTGAATCAAAGGCTCTTCTTTAAAGTCAAAGTCAAAGTCAAAGTCAACTTTATTGTCAGATCTGCAATATGTACTGTACAGGACATACACAGGACCGAAATTGCGTTTCTCTCAGTCCCTCGGTGCAACAGTAAACATCTAAACATTGAAACACTGAAACATATAATAATAGACATAAGCATAAAATAGTAAAACTAACACTGTCCTGAGTTTTTTGCATAGTGGTATAAGAGTATGAAAATTTACACCAACTCTAAAACTAAAACATTAAACATTTAATGAACATAATACTGTCCTGAGTTTTTGCATACTAGTATAAAAAAAGAGTATAAAAAGTATAACTAAAATAAACTAAAGGTTTCTAGCATTGACATTTGCAAAGTGGCAAAGCAGCGTATGAGTTAATGTACACAGTATATGTATGAGGTAGTAGTTGATGTTGTTATAGAGGCAAAAAGTGGCATATGCAGTAAGGCACATTGGGCATCCCTAAGTAAGACCGTTCAGAGCACACTGTATATGTATCAGCAGTGGTGTAGATATTAGAGTAGTGTAAATGTAAACAGTAGTAATTACATGTAAGCAGTAGTAAAAAAAGTAAACAGTATTAATAAATGTAAACAGAGAATGTAAACAGTATTATGATTATAGGCAGTGATGTAATACAAACATTAGTGCAAGTATGAGAAGTAGTGCAAACTGTATGAGCACATGACCGAGAGTTTAGTGAATAACCCGTTTGATGACACAGAGTCCAGTGTTAAAATCTTTGTGTTTTGTGGTAATGTGTGAGAAAGTTTTAGTGTTAAGGCAGTTCAAATGGGAGGGGGGGCAGAGCAGGCAGAGTGTTTAGCATCCTGACTGCCTGATGAACAGAGCTGTCTCTCAGTCTGCTGGTTCGAGCCTGGAGACTCCTCAGTCTCCTTCCTGATGGCAGCAGTCTGAAGCAGCTGTGTAGTGGGTGTGTGGGATCACCTGCCATGCAGTGGGCTTTCCGAGTGAGGCGTTTGCTGTGTAAGTCCTGCAGTGAGGGGAAGGAGGTGCCGACTATCTTCTCAGCTGCTCTCACAATGCGCTGGAGGCTCTTGCGGCAGGATGCAGTACATGCACCAAACCACACAGTGATGCAGCTGGTCAGGACACTTTCTATGGCACCTCTGTAGAAGGTGCTCATGATGGGGGTTGAAGCTCCAGCCCTTTTCAGCTTGCGGAGAAAGTAGAGACGCTGGTGAGCCTTCTTTGCCAGTGCTGCAGTGTTCCTGCTCCAGGACAGGTCCTTTCGAGACGTGCACTCCCAGGAACTTGGTGCTGTCTACTCTCTCCACTGCGGTGCTGTTGATGGTCAGAGGGGCATGCTTGAGGGAAATATTCCAAAGAGATCCAATACAGGTGGTCCCCGACTTACGAGCGAGTTCCGTTACTACGAGTATCTCGTAAGATGAAAATCTCGTACGTCGGAACACGAAACACGTGTTCTTGTAAGTCCGGATTTTCGGTCGTAAGTCGGAAAATTTATGCTAGCGCTACTACGAACACTCGTTTTTCATCACAAATGTTCATACTAGTTCATGAACATGCTCAGAAACTTGGTTCCAAACGGTTAGCTAACACACTTTCATCTAAAAACACATAAAAGTGCTGTATTTTTTGTATGTTCTTTAGAAATTTACTGCTCGACCAAGGGGAAGAACCGGACGAGCCCCACCAGCAACCACATACAATGACCCCTCGGGGTCAACCGCGACAAATTCACAGGCCCCCGCCGGAGCCCGCTGCACCGACGTAGCCCCAGGGCCGGTCACCGAGGCCCAGGCACCGGGGACGCCCACCCCTCAGGCCCAGACCTGACCGGACCAGAGGACATGAGCCCCACCAGGCAGCCACCAGGCCGAGCCGACATACGCCCAAGCACCCAACCCCAGATAGTGAGGGCCCCAAGCACGCCCGCAGGCAAAGGAACACCCACCAGGGGGCCACGTGGCAGGAGCGCGACACTTAAGCCCGAGATACACTGAAGCGTCCTCCGTATATGCGCGTATACGCGCATATTTTGTGCGTATGTTTTTGCTGCTATACTTCAAGAAACTATCAGCTTTCAAACGCTCTCGTTCTCCTTGTTGTAATATGAGCAGCAGCACACGGAAGGGACTCAACTGAGCTCGCTGATTGGTCACTTGCTGACACGCCTACTGAATTGATTGACAGCGCTCAGTCAGCTGAAAGTGAAACCTTGAGAATGCAACATGAGCAGCTCGCTGGACTTCTGCGGTGTTCTGATGCGGTGTTTCTACTATATATGTTATAAAAAGTTCTCTCAGAAATAAAAATAATAACAGGGAGCGCTTTTCCTGCAGCACACAGCCCACCAGGGAATATTAAAACATCGCGCACCCAGGTAGGACCTGAATTCATTCATTTCAATCATCGAGTGAACGGAGGAAGAAGCGGTTACTTGACTTTAGGCAAAAAAACAAAAGAAAAGGCCCGATCAGCGATAAAGAAGGGGAATTTATTTCATTTGTGTAACATACAAAACAGTCCGGCGCCGGGAAGTTTATGGTCAGACACCGCGTATCGCGCACGCGGATCGCGTATGCGTAGTAAAAAAATACTTTTGCGCGTACATGCCCTGAGGGGCTACGCTTTTGCCACAGCGTACGTACGCTGCGTATAGGCGTACCGTGAGGACGCTCGAGTGTATCTCGGCCTTAAGTAGCCTCAGATGTATCAGAGAGGGGGCATTCCAAGTCCCAGCCTGCCATTTAAACATTCATACACAGACACACTCATTCAGACCCACCCTCATCCTCACCCTCACTCACAGAAAGACAAACAATAACGACACGTTCCATTCATAATCCCGATGCACACTCTATACCCCCTAGGTCCAAGACATGAACCTGCCCCCTACATGGGGCAGCCCACATCCAAACCCAGGAGGTAGGCCCATTCATTCTGGGGCGGAGAGTAGCAGACATCCAAGATCCGGCCCAACCCGCGCCCTGCCGACAGGACAGGACACCCGAGCCCAAGCAGCCCCAGGGGGAGCGCACTGCCAGCCCCGCCCACGGCGAACCCCCAGGCCCCGAACCCCCCCACACCCCAGCACAACCCCTGACGGCCCACCCCCAGAATGTCCGCCAGGCAACCAGGGGGGTAAGAGAAAAATAAATAAATATATATATATATAAATAAATACATAAATAAATAAAATTGAAATTAACAAATCAAGACCCCGACACACACACCCCCGTCCCCAAATGTACTGTTGGTGAGTGTTGTTCTAAAGTGTACTTAAAAAGGAAAGAGAAGGAGCAAAGGCTGGCCCTGGGGACTCTGGGCTCGGGGTCCTTCCTGGGGTCTTGGGCTTTGATCGCCCCTTCGTCTGCCTCGGGCTTTGGGGGGACGGATCTCTGATGCTTCACAGTCGCTACTAAATGTTCTATTGGAGGAACCTTATTCACTTATGCATGCTCACAACCACACACAAATGGATGCAGGGATGTATATGTAGATATATGCAGATATGTAGATGGGTATATGAATGAATATAAATGTATATGTATGTATACTGTATATATATTTGTAGGTATGGGTATGTTTATTTATAGAAATCTACTGCAAGGTCATGAATATTATTAGTCTTTATGCATGTATGTTTCGTTGCTGTGTTCTGTCATGTGCTTTGCAGGATTGTGGACGTAGGTTGGGTGTGTTTGCCTTGTGC
>JBBPBX010005343.1:49221-72469 GCA_038048925.1 Garcialebias charrua
ATGAATTATTTATAAATGTCGTAATAGGTCTACTTCTAGAGTACACAGTTCTCTATCAGGAACTCATATTATCATAGGCACTGCTGGGATTTGAACCCAGGATCTCCTGTTTACGAGACAGATGCTTTGGCCATCTAAGCTACAGCGCCTCATTTTTGAGCATCATACCTGTTCTTAGATCAGCAATCTACTATTTAGCTTCTGCTCTGGCATGATTAAATGATTTCTGTGTTTCTATAATTCTATCAAGTTTTTGTACATCTTGACAATTAAAGTAATTTCTACTTAGAAAAAGGTTTTGCTTACTGGACTTTTTTAAAAGGCTACTTATTCTCACTCGTCCAAATATGAGCTCTTTAAGACTGTTCAACGCTGACAGTGTGACAGACTGCAGTTTTGCGGACACAACTATGGGTGCATGGCCACCAGTCTGAGCATTTATTTGCTCAGCCACCGAATGGAAATGAAAAAAATGCCACTAGGCACTGCTGGGAGTTGAACCCAGGATCTCCTGTTTACTAGACAGGCGCTTTGACCAACTAAGCCACAGCACCTGTAATGGACAATTTTGAATATTCTATACCGGGTTTCTCTAGATAGGTATACATGATATATTGTAAGAATGAACACACAGGTGGACTGTAAGGTGCACACTGTGTTCTTTTCTCTCTAGCAAACTAAGTTATCTTCTTACATAATATTTAATTTGTATAATAGGCTATATGCCACGGGTAGTTGTGACGTACCTCCGTTAAAATATAGGCCACATCCCGCACTTCCGGTTCCTATCGACTGCCGTTGTTGTTAGCGTTAGCTCCTAGTAGCAGACCATGACAACGACCCGAAACGGGAAGCAGCTGCGCGCTACTGGCACTACAAGTGAGTTCCGTTGTGTCCGCCCACCGGTGGGTACAGCTGTTCCGAGGAGGGGTTAGGGCGACAATTTATTGCAGCTATCTGTAGGGGGAACATTGCCATAGATTTATATGGATTTATATGTGTATAATTGGTGTGTATGTAGAAGTTAGTTTAATTGTATTTAGTCATTTATTTTTGTGTCATTCCCGCTAACCGGAAGTGCGCGGTCCTGCTCATGAATGAGGAAGTGCCAGAACGGAAGTCTGTGGCATATAGTCTATTGTCTTAATAGCTCTACTCCTATAGTACTAAGTTTTCTATCAAGAAGGTAAAATACATAGGTCACATGACCTGAGGTCAACTGACGGACCGACACAGGTCACATGACCTGAGGTCAAGTGACGGACCAACACAGGTCACATGACCTGAGGTCAACTGACAAAACGACACAGGTCACACGACATGAAGTCAACAAACGGACCGACACAGGTCACATGACCTGAGGTAAACTGCCGGACCGACACAGGTAACATGACCTGAGGTCAACTGACATACCGGTATAATGGACCAGATTGCACATTTATATACGGTGCGGCCCATTGCCGTGTTCTACAACATGCTTGACCTGGCAGCGATAAATGTTTATGTGTTATACAAGGCCTGCACTGGATCCAAGGATTTTGGACTGAGGGGTAGGGGGTGGGGGGGTAGGTGTACAATTAATGGGTCTTTAGTAGGGTCATTAGCATTTGAATCGACATTATATAGCCCACTGAAAGGGACCGGGGGATTCAGAAGCCAAGTTCACTTGCGCAAAAAAGCGCAGCCTTAGTCAAAGTAGTGTTAATTAATCAATCCTCCATCTCCCGTTTACAGCTTGTACAGAACTCTGCCGCGCGCTTTTTGACCAACACACGAAAATATGAACACATCACTCCTGTCCTGTCCTCTCTACACTGGCTCCCGGTTCAGTTCAGGATACAGTTCAAGCTGCTCCTGTTTGTTTTCAAAGCTCTGAATGGACTTGCTCCTCTGTACATCTCAGAACTTTTGAAAGCCCATCAGCCCGGCAGAGATTTACGCTCTGCCAGTCAACACCTGCTGGAGGTGCCTCGCTCAAGGTACAAACAATGGGGAGACCGGTCATTTTCTGTTGCCGGCCCAAAAGCCTGGAACAGCCTCCCCCTTGAGCTGCGTGCCACCTCTGATCTGACTCTGTTCAAAACCAGACTGAAGACCCACTTGTTCAAAAAAGCTTTCAGTGTGTAAAAAAGCTTTCAGTGTGTAACTTTTATTACTTTTGGTAGTTTAGTATGTAGCATTTTTTATTTCCATTGCCTTTTTATTTCCACTTGCTCAAATAAGCTTCCAGTGTGTAACTTTTATTACTTCTGGTATTTTAATATGTAACATTTTTTAATTTCCATTGCCTTTTTATTTCCACTTGTTCAAAAAAGCTTTCAGCGTGTAACTTTTATTACTTGTGTTATTTTAGTATGTAGCATTTTTTATTTCCATTGCTTCTTTTATTGCTGTTGTTTCTTATTCTATTTTCATTGATTTATTGTTCCAGTTTATTCATCTTTTTATCCTGTTAAGCACCTTGGTCAATGCAAGGCATTGTAGGAAGGTGCTATACAAATAAAGTTTATTATTATTATTATTATTATATATTTTATATTTTTTATACTAGTATGCAAAAACTCAGGACAGTATTATGTTCATTAAATGTTTAATGTTTTAGTTTTAGTTTTAGAGTTGGTGTAAATTTTCATACTCTTATACCACTATGCAAAAACTCAGGACAGTGTTAGTTTTACTATTTTATGCTTATGTCTATTATTATATGTTTCAGTGTTTCAATGTTTAGATGTTTACTGTTGCACCGAGGGACTGAGAGAAACGCAATTTCGGTCCTGTGTATGTCCTGTACAGTACATATTGCAGATCTGACAATAAAGTTGACTTTGACTTTGACTTATATGAATGAATATAAATGTATATGTATGTATACTGTTTATATATTTGTAGGTATGGGTATGTTTATTTATAGAAATCTACTGCATGGTCATGAATATTATTAGTCTTTATGCATGTATGTTTCGTTGCTATGTTCTGTCATGTGCTTTGCAGGATTGCGGACGTAGGTTGGGTGTGTTTGCCTTGTGCTCTTTTTGTGGATAATTGTTGTTGTTTTTTGTCTTACTTTCTCTTTTCTTTCTCTCTATTAAAAAAACATATCGGAGTGAGAGGATGGCTATAAGGTGAGAAGGGATCTATAAATCTATATACATCTATAAATGGAAAAAAAATAAAAATTACTGCTCGTTCGCCAGCTCGTAAGTCCGGAACCTCGTATGTTAGAGCGCTCGTAAATCGGGGACTACCTGTAATTTTGTATTTTTTTAATGATTTTTCAGCTGAGTTACTTTAATTAACAGATTATTTGCCAAAGTCAAAGTGAAAACAGGATTTCATGATAAAGACAGCACTGTCTATTTTTTTATTTATTATAATAATAATAATGAGTTCAATTTATAACGCACTTTTCATTAATGAAAATCTTATTCACTGATAAAAAAACTTATTTTTTATACATAAAATAAATTTAAATAAATAAACGTTTCCACCCTCTGTCCCAGTCCTGCCTGCCAGGGCTTGTAATCCGGCCTTTGTGAGCACAAGAGGCCGGGGCTCAGGGTCTGGCCTCACGTGCTTCAACGGGTCAGCAGCTCGTATGATCCATACGTCTCCGCTCGCTCAAATGTTGTCATCAGTCACCAAACACAAAAAACACCTGCACTTCATCATTAAACACAATGTTGTCATTATCGTTTTTAAAATCTTTTTTAAAATAGATCCAGCCACTGCTCCACGTTTCGAGAAATTGCAAATGGTGGGTCAGTGAAGTTTCTGAGCGAGATCCAGTGACTCCTCCCCCTGACCAATCAGTGTCCTGCACTCATGTTGCAATCCCGAGTCGGCTCAACTCAGCTCAAATGGTCCCAAAATAGAAGCAGGGACAAAAAAAGGTGCCGAATCAGCTAAAAAGTACTGGTGGAACAAGGATCTTTCCGTGGTGGGATGAGTAGAGTTGGGGCCGAGTAATAGTGGTGGAAATGGGGCAGTTCTTTCCTCAAATGATAGGGGTGGGTGGTTTATATGTGGCGGTGGCCATCTTGGATTTTGATGTGAAACCCCAGTTGTTGAAAGGAAACTTTCTTTTGCTTTGATATAGCCACTCGCCAAAATAGAAGTTGGTACCACTTTTATTTTTTAAGTTATCGTGCTCACAACATGCACAGACAGACGGGTGGTAGGAGAAGGGTATTCCCAGTTCCCCTTCTTCATTCCATGACAGAGGAAAAAAAAACAAGAATAGCGTGAGAAGGAAAACAAGTTGAACTGCATTAATTAGGCATGGAGATAACATGAAGGATCTGACTGTTAATGGTGAGAAATTAAAAAGAATCCATAACTTATTATTTTTCAAACTTTTTAATTTTTAGGAAAAACAAGAAACCTTTTTTTTTAACTGTATGGCAGTAATACATCTATTAAAAAAGTGCTAAGAAACATTTCCTCTTTTTCAGTAACAATTCGTAAACATTTTGGAGGTTTTGTCTTTGGTGCCAGCTGTTCAGGTCTCTAGTTAAACGTTTACTCTGTTTTTATTTTAGCATTTAACTTTCATTCCTAAATCATAAAGAATTTTAATATTTTGCAGAACATAACTAAGTATTAGATTGCAGTAAAAGAAACGACTTGGTTAGATTTCGGACATTTAAAGGGGACCACAGATTCAAAATTCACTTTTTAATGTTTTTTTATTCAACTTTGGGTATTTACTTCATAAAAAAACAGTCCTAAGGCCAAAAAAATGCACCCAGTGGTTTATTTACTATAAGTATATTTATTTATCTTAGATAGAAACGGGCCGATTGCACTTCCTGCGGTTTGTTACGTCACAAACCGCAGCCACAACCCACAGCCACAACCCATCCCAACCTTTGTCCCGCCCCCGTCACCTAGCAACCCCTGGTGATGCTCCACCCACGCGGTTCCTGAGTTCATCTCAGCCTGCACAGTAGGTGGCGGTATGCACCTAACAGTTGTTTGCGATCCGCCATAAATGAAATTGAGAAGAAGAAGAAGAGTTCATCTCAGCAGAATGGCTCCTAAAGTTAAATGTTGCGTTGTTGGCTGCATTACACAACATGTGTCGATACACACTCTTCCAGTCTCAGAGAGCAGAGATGCATGGCTTAATTTTATTTTTAATGGCAATGTCCCGGCGACATTACCGAAGAAGAATTACACTTCTTATATGATGAAGGACTGCACTTGCACAACTGCCAGTTTGGTTGAGTGGTTAGCGCACTGGACTGCCAACCGGGAGACCAGAGATCGCATCCTGTCCATTGCATCTTTTTTTTTCCACCTTTTTTTTTTTAAAGCCTTTTGTTTCGGAGAAACAAAAGGCTGACCCTCTCTGACCCTCCTGGCGCAGATAATGGAGCACTAAGCAGATTTAAAATTGATAGTTTTCAGATAAAAAGACAGCACCGCTGTGAGTGTGTGTGTGTGTGTGTGCGTGTGTATGTGTGTCCGCCAGTGACTGCTCGCTCCTCCAGCTCGCGCGCACGGTGAGAGTGAGGGAGAGTCAGAGGGAGTTGGACATGACAGAGGAAGAATAAAAAATGACACGACAACTTGTACACTGTGATCTGTTGCGGTCCAATTCAGCTCAGCTCGACTCTGTGGCAGTAACGTGAGTTGACTTCCTCGTCTGCCTTTGGAGGGCGGAGTTAATGTAAGCAGATCTTTGAAGGGCGTGCCACGAGATCTCATTATCATAAACCGGTCGTTCAAAACGAAAGTTAAAAATGGCAGAATTAAAAAGGGTATAATTGATTATCTAAGAATTATTTTGTGTATTAAATTGAATGAACACTGTCTGGTAACCCCAAAGAAATACCATAAAAATTTTAAAAACATATCTGTGGTCTCCTTTAAAAAAAAAAAATCTAAATTGTGATTGTGAATTATATAATTTTTATTTCTGTTTTCTTAGACTACCTGTACTCAATTCACACAAACAAGGTACAACTCTAGATGTGTACGAGTACAAGTTTGTTTAATGAAGGGCACAAAGAACAAAGGTATTTGGAAAAATTTAAACACTTCAGTCTCAATAACACACACAGCAAAAATTGTTTTTGCACAACAGTGTAAAGACTAAAGTAAAGGATAATTATATAGTGTACTAGCAGTATCATTCATGGTGTTGACATTGGCAATATTGTCTAAATTACAATATTTAAACAATACTAAAACTTCATTTGATGCAAAACGTTTTTATTTTTTAGGTAATTCGAGTCATTATATTACAAAATACATTCAATTAGTTGTCTGTTGTTTGTGTATTTTTCCACAGGTACACAGGCTTCAGCTCTCCTTACAGATGTGGGCACACAAACCGACGTTTCTCCACTTTTCATTTCACCAACACAAACAGTTACATCAGAAATAGAACTTCAGACTAGCAGCCCTGTACTTCAGTCTAGCAGCCCTGTACTTCAGTCTAGCAGCCCTGTACTTCAGTCTAGCAGCCCTGCACTTCAGTCTAGCAGCCCTGCACTTCAGTCTAGCAGCCCTGCACTTCAGTCTAGCAGCCCTGCACTTGAGTCTAGCAGCCCTGAAGTCCAGCCTCATGACGAGGAATACTTCCCATCAACAAGTTCACAAGGGAGTTCTGACACAAAATCACAAGAATCCACTACCTCTAGTGTACATGACAAGCCAGATTTTTACTTGGTTTGCTGGACACATCTAGCTTTGTTGCTGCAGCTAGTGTCTTGCAACAGCTGTAGAACCAACAACTTGGAGACAATTAGAAGTACACGGGGCACAATGCTTCATGTACTTCTAAAATGCAGATTTTGTAATTATCAGACTACTTGGTACAGTCAATCACTCACAGGAAATGTCCCAACAGGGAACATTTTACTGTCTACAGCAATAGTCTGCAGTGGAGCTATAGCCAGTAAGGTTCTACGAATGTTCAAACATATGAACGTTGCAGTTATGACACTTAGAACATTTTTTAGGCATCAGCAACAGTATCTATTTCCAGCAGTTAAAACAGTGTGGGGTAACTCACAAACTTGGTTGCTGGCATCTTTGCAAGCTGACCAACGGCCACTTGTTTTGGCTGGAGATGGCCGTGCTGACAGCCCTGGACACAGTGCAAAGTTTGGCTCATATACAATGCTAGAACTTCAGGCCAACGCAATTATCGATTCACAGCTAGTACAGGTAACTAATGATTTTTTTGTTTAATTAATTGTTAACCATTATGATTAATAACCATTATTTCACTGAGAATCGAAAAATAACTAATTATATTATGTCTTAGAGTAATGAGGTTGGTGGAGCCACTCACATGGAGAAAGAAGGAATGATACGGTCAATTACCTTTCTGGAGAACGAAGACCTCGAAATAGGAAGGATGGTCACTGACCGCCATGTTCAGATAAGGAAATGGTTAAAGGAAGAGAGGCCGAACATCGCCCACTACTTCGATATTTGGCACATAGCAAAGTGTACGTAAAATGTCTTTGATAATATGTTTATGGTTCAGTATTGTTTACATTTACTTTTCATTATTTACTAAATGAATAAATTCAATATCCTCTCTAAATTTTAGCCCTGAAGAAGAAGTTGTGGAGTTTATGTAAAGAGAAGGATTGCAATGATCTGTCTGACTGGGTGAACAGCATAGTCCATCATCTGTACTGGTCTGTGATCACAACACCTCCTGAACAGCCTGATCTTATAGTCTCTAAATGGCAGTCGCTGCTCAACCACATTGTCAACATCCACCAGCACAATGATGATCTATTCCCTCTTTGTTCACATCCAAGTCTTTTGGGACATGCACATAGGATCAAATGGCTGAAACCGAGTAAGTAGTTTTCAATTTATATGTGAAAATGTTTGTTTATTCATAAATATGAGTTATTTATATAAAATTGTTTGTTTTGTTTAAACTTATGTACTTTCAGGTTCCAAGCTGATGGTCAGACTGGAAAAGATTGTTTCTGCCAAATCCCTCTTAAAAGACATCAAACAGCTGTCCGGAGAAGAACAGACATCTTCACTCGAAGCCTTCCACAGTCTGGTGAATCAGTTCGCTCCAAAAACGTACTCATTCTCATACAGTGGTCAGCTGTGCAGGTAATAATAAAAAATTGGCAACTAATAAATGTTATAATAATCGAAATATTAAAAGATACATAACCCCACAAACCATTATATTTACAGAACATTGCTTGCTGTGCTGCATTTTAATGAAAACGCAGCAAGGGAACAAAAATCAACAATGGCTGGAAAACCTTGCTTTGGACTGTCCTTTCCAAAGTGGAAAAAAGGACAATATGTCGTCAAGGAAATACTAGAGGATCCAACCTATGGTAAGTTATTATACAAGATCTCACAAATCACATGGAAATTATATACTGTATAATCAGTTTTCTTTGAATAAATTGTATTTTTAGGAAGGAAATGACATGAAATCCAAAAAAATCTTAGATTTATTATCACAAACTGCTGAACTTCTACAGATATCAACATGAGAACATAACACTAACTTCTACAGATATCAACATGAGAACATAACACTAACTTCTACAGATATCAACATGAGAACATAACACTAACTTCTACAGATATCAACATGAGAACATAACACTAACTTCTACAGATATCAACATGAGAACATAACACTAACTTCTACAGATATCAACATGAGAACATAATACTAACTTCTACAGATATCAACATGAGAACATAATACTAACTTCTACAGATATCAACATGAGAACATAATACTAACTTCTGCAGATATCAACATGAGAACATAATACTAACTTCTGCAGATATCAACATGAGAACATAATACTAACTTCTGCAGATATCAACATGAGAACATAATACTAACTTCTGCAGATATCAACATGAGAACATAACACTAACTACTACAGATATCAACATGAGTACATAATACAATCATAGTGTTTTTTTGTTTGTTTGTTGTTTTCCTTTGACAGGCTATGTGGAAACTGTTAGGAAGGAGGTAATTGATATCTGCACAAGTGAGTCACCGGACCAGCCTGGAGAAGAAGTTGACGTGCCACCTCCACTCAGCAGTGCTTTCCATCATCCAGATAAAGACACAGCAGTTGCAGAGAGACGTTCCAGATTCAAGTAATCAGACATCGGGCCACTTGAAGCCAGTGTAAACACCTTCTGATGGAAAAGTGTTTCTGATCCGAGTCACGACACATGCTGGAATTGGTACTCTGTGGTATCTTCCGAGGTGACCCCAACACATACGGACGAACTGCCTGTATGCAATATAGCGAAATTTTCTGCAAAAAAAAGTGTGGTTATGTTTAGTTATTAAATATGTATGTTGATTTTTAGATAAATGGTTGTGCATGTGTATTTATTGAAGGTGGTGTGCCAATATTTTGTAAGTACAGTATGCACAAAATTGCTGAAAATATATATCTTTTTTCATTTAAATATGTTTGTATTTGCAAACAAAATCATAACTCAAATAAATGTTGCTTTAATAGTGATTTTAAACTTCAATCCGTGTTTATTCATGGTAAATGAGATTACACACGAATGCACCATCTGTCACTTAGTGTGGGGTAGAGCCCTGGGCTTGTCAGTGCGCGTGTGTGATCTACTCGACCTGAAGGTAAGTCTCATATGGTTGCAGACCCAAAATAGATCTTGCTGTTTCTTGTTTCATCACCCAAACTATTTTAGGCTTCCCAAACTGAACAAAAATAGCTCAAATCTTGATTTCTAAATTCGTAGGGTTATAAATTGAAAGAGACGACCCACACTACATCACAGATGGTGCATTCGCGTTTAATCGAATTTCCCATGAGTAAACATGGCGCAAAGTTTATTATTAATTTGAAATTAAAATTAAATATATTTATAAGTTTGTTTGCAAGAACAAACAAAGTTGAATGAGAAAATATATTGATGTTCGGCAGTTTTATGGATAGTTACAAAATCATGTAACACCTTTTTTTTTTCATTCAACCTTTATTTTGTCATTTAAATCTCATTGCACCTCGTGGACTCATTTACAAAAGCAACCTGCTACAAACTAAAGAATGATGAACAGCAATGGTAGAATTTCCTTCAACTAAACAATAGAATAACACAAGACAGAAATACATACGGTAATCCTTGTTTTGTGTTTTTTTTTTAAACAAAGTATCAGAAACTACTAAAATATTATAAGGTAGATGTATAAAATCAAAAACAACAACATATCTGCATTGGTTTTTTTCAAGGATTCTAACGTATTTTGAAAACCATTTTCAGAGGGCAAGCCCAAGAGCTTCAGATATTTTTAAAAAGATATTCCATGAAGCAGGAGCAGAATAGGAGAAGGCCCTTTTTCAAAGTTCAGTCCTCACTGACGAAACACTGCAGGTGATCGTGTCCTGAGAGCGCACACTGTAGCTGCACTCATGCAGAACGTGCGCTCTCAGGACACGATCACCTGCAGTGTTTCGTCAGTGAGGACTGAACTTTGAAAAAGGGCCTTCTCCTATTCTGCTCCTGCTTCATGGAATATCTTTTTAAAAATATCTGAAGCTCTTGGGCTTGCCCTCTGAAAATGGTTTTCAAAATCCGTTAGAATCCTTGAAAAAAACCAATGCAGATATGTTGTTGTTTTTGATTTTATACATCTACTTTATATTTTAATAGTTTCTGATACTTTGTTTAAAAAAAAAAAGGATTATGTATTTCTCTCTTGTGTTTTTCTATTGTTTACCTTTAAATTGTGTTAAAAAGTTACATACTCATGTTCTTGTGAATCGTCATGTCTCTCGTAGTGGTCTATGAAGTCAAAGTTTGCAATTCGTAGGACATCAACATCCAGACAACATGTTTCAAAGCTGTACAGCTGGGTGACACATGTGACATCTTGTTCTTTATCTTGTTCTTTGTGTACATCCATCACAGTCTGGTTTGGAGCAGCCACAAGGCAGGAAAGGAACAGGCTGCAGCGAACAGTGAGGACAGCTGAGAAAGTCATTGGGGCTTCACTGCCCTCCATTCAGGACTTGTACCACGCAAGAACCAGGAAACGGGCTGGAAAAATCATCACAGACTCCACACACCCGGGTCACAACATGTTCCAACTTCTCCCGTCTGGCAGACGTTACAGATCTCTGTCCACTAAGACTGTCAGACACAAGAACAGTTTCTTCCCCCAGGCCATCACCATCGTCAACAGCTGATCATCAGACATCCATCAGCGTGACTCCCAACCCATTCACAACCCCCATGTGATGTGAATCCTTATGTATTTTGTGTATTATTTGTACGTTTTTTTTTATGTAAAGTATCTGTATAGTTTTTAGCATTTTTAGAGAGACATTTTCTAGAGAGACACGAACAGCCGGAAACAAATTCCTTGTGTGTGTCAACATACTTGGCCAATAAACCTGATTCTGATTCTGATTTACGACGAATTTCTTGAGTAACCGCAGTTATTTCTTGACAGCATTGGGATTCTACAATGGTTGGCATTGCCTCGCAATTTGTACAGGTACACCTGGAGAAATAAAAATGTTTTAGTTGATTTTGTACATATTCAGACATTTCAGATATTTTTTTTATTAATAAATTTAAAATATAAAAAAAACAATGTCAAACAGACATTATTTTGGTATCATTGCATTTTATAAAATAAGTCAATTGTACTATTTCTTTAACATCTTAAAAATAATGTATTTGTTTAAACTTTTTATCATTAAAAAATAAATTACATATGTAATTTTTTAAGTAAATTATAAAGGATGTATGATCAAAAAACGCGTTCAATACAGAAACAACTAGACTTTATTTGTAACAGATAACGTTTTGCTCTCTCCATAGGGCTTTCTCAATTCAATTTGATAGAGGGTGAAACGTTTTATGTATCAAATAAAGTCCAGTTCTTTCTGTATTGAGCGCCTTTTTTGATTTCATCATGTCCTGGACAACTGAGAATCTCCACCAGCATATATTTATATAATTTTGTGATTATATCAGATATTTGCTTTATTTAGAGTGGAGAAATATTTATAAAACCACGTTTCTACTAAAAAATAAACTGTCCAGATGACTTGATTGAGAATTATCGGATGTTTTTCATGTTAAAATAAACGTTTAAAATGTACAGATACTTCAAAGGTACTCATATTTTTTAAACTATAATTAATGTTGGATAATTATTAGATACATTATTTAAAAAAATTACCAGTCAGTGCTCTGTAAACGAGATAGATCAGGTTCCATCACTTGATCAACCTCAAGTCCTCCCTCGGCTGCAATGTCTGCTTCAGATTCACTTCCTGAACGGTAAGGTTCATATAAATACGGTTGAATACCTAAATTAAAATCTGCTGGCTCTTGTTCATCACCAGAACTAACTTCACCTTCCAAAACTGAAGACAAATCGCTTAGATCAACACTAGAAATGCTGCACTCGTCTGAGTCGACAAGCTCCGCCATTGTTGTTTACATGCGTGTTGGAGCAGCTAGAGCGGGTGACTCCCCGTTGTCACGTCACACTGATGACGTATGATGACATATTGCGGAAATGTGCGGAATTTCAGGGGCGTATCCCAGCAAATACCAGAGAAAAAATTAGCATAATTTAGAATAGAAATTTTAATATATTTATAATTTATTATGCAAAAACGACCAGAGCTCAATGATATAAGATATATATGTTCTGACAAATATTCAAATTTACAAAATCATGTCACAATACCTTTAACGGTCAATGAGAAGTAACCACTAACCGTCTCACAGATGGATGGGGTTTCAGAGCGGGGAGACACTCCAGCTGATCAGGTCCGCTGCGGGTGGAGCTGATGCCGGTGAAGGAGTACAGCTGGTCGCAGCAAGGGGTCAGTGACGTAATCCAGCAGGCGAAGGTTAACACCGGGAAGCAGAAGAGCAGATAATCCAATAGGGACAGGCGATGAGACAAAGTGAGGCGATCCAGGGTCAGTAACGTGAATCCAGTAAATGACAGTCCGAGAGGGAGAAGGCAGATGCAGAAGTACAGGCAGGCGAGACGTCAGATAACCAGGAAATCAATGAGGCAAGGATACGCGAAAAAGGAAGAGGACAGAACGGGCGCGTGTTACGGTTCTAAAGTTTAAGGAAGCTCTGAAACGAATGTGCACGTTATTTGCAGTTTATTGTACATATAAGAAGAAATTTTGCAGCTGCAAACAGACCTCACTACGATCACAAAAGTCCACACACACGTCTTCAAAAGCTGGGCTATGTTATATACCCCCGGATGTCGTCATCGCCTCGTGGACCCTAGAACCGCCTTGGAACTGCCTCGGGACCGCCTACACTACCACGTAGCCAGCTTTTCTGCCAATAAACTATCAGCTTCAATGTAAACAAAAGTGTCAAGGCTGTTGATTGGTGCAGGCGTGTAACTGAAAAACTCTTCCCTATTGAAAACAAAGCCCGGAAGCAAAAGGTTCCGCCTTGCATCACATTTCACATTATATGGAGGAATTTAAGTGAACATAATAGGTGTAATACTGATAGAAATATATTTCAATTCCCCTTTTGACATGACAACCATCATGTCAACAAAATCCTATATGTACTATGTGTCAATGCAATTAAGAACTGGATACACAGTGGAAATCTCTAACATTCCCACCCTGCAGTAATCCTACATCTAAGTTATAAGTTACCCACCCAGAATATAAAACCCTTATATAAAAATAAGCATCAATACTAAATGGTAATAAAAACTATGTAATAAAATATACGGTGACTGTCAGAGCTTATATGCTGGAAACCTAATAAAGAACTAATAAAAGCTAAGGAAAATAAATGTAAGAAAATACAAACAAAGAAATCAAACAAAAAAAACAAAGAACAAAAATAAAACTAACAAAAAACAAAGAATAAAAACAAAACAAACAAAACAAAGAATAAAAATAAATGTAATAAGAAATAAATAAAACAACCAAGAAAAGTAATAAAGAATAAACAAAAACAAAGACAAAAAATAAATGTAAGAACAAACAAATAAAAATAAAAACAATGAAAACTAAGTGGACTGTCCCTCCAATCAAAAGACACGTCTCCAGTGTGTGGAATCTATATTTCTGGTATGTGTTAACCTTTAGCAAAGAATATGAACTAGGGTTTTTAGCCACGTCAGGCCACATCATCTTCGTCTTCTTCATCATAGACACCTGTAAGGGAGAAACCCTCTCCTGCCTGAACGGCCATCTGATAGGAAGGCAGTTTGGGAAACCTGTCTTCCACTGCCCTACTGATGCATCTCAAACAAAAATGCCTCACGCAAGGAACGCAGCAACATCCACAACAAATTAACATAACCACAACTGCAAATATTGTAATCACAGCTGTGACGACAACAGCACTCCACTTTCCAAAAGTAAAGATGAACCACTCACTCAGAGGGTTCTGAACCCCAGAGCTTTCAGCTAGCTCCTCAGACAGAGATTTCAAGTCATCCAGAGCTCTTGTAAATGAACCATCTGGACTTGTGTTATTTGGGATGAATGTACAACATTCTTGCCCAAACATGGAACAGACACCACCTCTCTCTGCCGACAAAAAGTCCACAGCTAATCTAGTTTGATAAGCTATCAAGGATGTTGCTGCAAGCTGTTGGTGAGCGCCCTCTAGTGCATCTCTTGTCAAATTATTCAGCCTCTGAACATTAAAATGAATGTACTTAACCCTGGCTACATTTTTATTAACTGTAATAGATGGAATTATAGACTCAAACCCAGCTGCAACGGGATCAACTAATTTTTATTCATCTGGGACACCCTGGGGGACTCCGATTGCGTTAATATACGCTGGAAAATCTACATACATATCAAAATCACGCTTTCTCCTCTCAAACTCACCAATCACATGTGTACTTCTCCTGAAAGTTTCCAAATCCTGTCCTGTTAAATTCACCATCTTAACTGGAGAAATTAAAGAAACGAGTGTATAGATTCCTGACCATCTCGGAGACAATGTATTTCTCAAAGTCCTCCCACCACAAAACCAGTAGACGTCTGCACGTGCAACAGATAATCTCGTCATGTTTGTCCAAGCTGAAGCATCCACATTCAACTTACACCAACTTGAATCAATATCACCTACAGACGTACCTCCCTGAATTTTCCTGACCAGACAGGTGTAAGAATTTCTCACTGGAGTGAAAACAGGTGGGATTGCATCTCTGGGGGCCATGGGAAAATGTTTCTCCAAGCTTTTGCATCTGTCAGAGGGATTTTCCTTCATATGTAGTTCCAACATGCAGTGAAAACATGAATTATTTGAAAGAGGTGAGGTCATCATCAATAACGCTGGCCTGGCCTTCGCACAAACAACGCAATCTTTATACTTTACTTGTTCTGCCGCATTTTCAACATACTCTATCCAGTAATTTTGTTGTGTGAAACCTGTTTCCAGAGCCAACTTTTCTTCATATGTCACATCTGTCAAATAAGACACCTCTTGGTCCGATTCAATCTGACTTTCCTCCCTCTGAACCACATTTATCCTGAACGGACTCGTTGGATCTTTGCCAGAAACATGAACTCCCAGTACAGTATATAAGTATCACTATTAGTGGCGGCTGGTGATTTTTTTTTATGGGGGGGTGCCATAAACTGTTTAATTTTTTAAGCATGTGTAGAAGTATGCATAATTATGTTTGTATACTGTAAAGTAAGTTTGTTCATGTTTTTATTTGTATATATCAGGTGTATCCATTTGTATAAAACTATCATTAATAAAACATGGTTCATCTTCACCTTGTTTGAGGCATCAGTGTGAAAAGATCTGCTTCCACTTTTCAATTTTTGGACAACTTCTATCATATTCTGTTATAATTATTTTAGTAATACAAGTTCATAATATAAATAGAATTGTGAGGGTCCAGACTTAAATAAGGACAAAGGTGTTCAAAAATCCACCAAATAATTCAATTTAATAGTTCCAAAAATAAACTAACAAAGAATTAAATTTCAATGAAAAATAAATCAAAAGATAATAACAAATTTGGGCCCAACTTAAACAGGTCAACTGAAGTCTAACAAGGAGGAATGATTCCAGATTAGATTTTAAATAACTGATTTATGGGGAAGAAAAATGATCTATTTTACTGTGATCCACCTGATGAGCTCCACCTATACTTAAGGCTGCAGTCAAGTCCTACTCTTCGCTGGAGCATTGATGCCTACTCATGGTATTTATGCTTCTAGCCAGTTTGTGAGTACAGTACTTTAAGAGACACTTACCTTGTTTTTTGTTGCATTTCCAGTCCTCGTTTCCATCTTGGTCCTGGGACCAGTTCTCTGCTCATCGTGTCTTGCCCTCCAACCACTTGCCTGCCTCATTTCGCCCTCTGGGATTCATCTCAAGGAACTAAGGATTTCTCTGTAAAATAACAAACAAAACTAGATCAATCATCTTGAAAGAGCCTTATAGTCAAGCCTTTCTGACAGTTTGTTTCATCTTCCAGGAAATCCAGAAGATCCCTGTACATGTGTACAGTATATAGACTTGCACTGTAAATAATAAACACTGTTACTTTTGCACCTCTTCGTCTTGTGTCGTTCTGGGTCTCATTACCAACTGGGTAAACCTTTGAAATCATAACACTATGACCACTTTATTGTTCTTTTTACATATTTTGTGCTAATTTCAGCTTACTTTTTTGTTGCTAGTGTTGTGAAATAAAAATATATTTGTCTTCGTGTTTTACATTTATTTTGAAGGGGTTTTTCATACGGTGTTCAAATGATCAGTTTCTTTTGTAGAGTGATAAAGATTTACTAAAGGACACAGGCAGATCTGTTCTGGTGAGGCTTGGGGATGATAATATAGCTGGTGCCTCTTTGTCCTGTCAGTTTTACGACTTTGTAGAATATATGACTGGGAGAAGTCCACTAAAAGCCACTCTCTGGCTCTGCATGTTTGTTCAGTTAGAAAGTAACAAGAACAGCTCTAACTATGTGTGTAGGGTATGATCTTTAATGTAATTTAATGTCCAGTTACATTAATTGGTCATTTAGTGGTCTATTAGAGTGTGCGTGTTTATAAGTACTCAGCAATAAATATACATTTATTTTAGTCATCGATGTGTCTCGATGCCCATCCCCCAGGGGCTTGGGGAGACCCGAGCAAGCTGAGGGGAGGCAGTGGTATTTCCTGTCTTCTGGCAATAAAGGGGGGACAACAGTCTCTGAAACAAAACCCCCACAGAAGAGTCAGTTTAAAGCAGGCAACCCCCACAGAAGGGTATAAAAAGTTTCCATCCTCAAACAGCAAGGCAGAAGTAAGCCCACGGATCAGGTTGTATGTTCTCCCTGTCCCCCTCTCTCCCTGCCTCCTCCCTCCTCCTCCCTTCTCCTCGCTCTCCCCCTCTCCCTTTTCCTCTTTTTCTCTCATTGTCCACGTTTTTAAACAAATGTAATGGATGTTAGGAATAGAACAAATGTATTCTGTGACTTTTAACTTATGATTAATTAAACTGGTTTGGAACTTTAAGTGAGCGTCTGTCGTGTGTAAGTGTATCTCTCCTTTCTGTTCCAAAGTGAACCAAATAACGAATTCTGGGGCGGATAAGAATCAAAGCCAACAAATGGAGGTCCTACCGAGATTGGTTGCACGCGCGGACAGGAAAGGATGAGCGGGAGTCCAGAGCACTGATCAGTGACCGGTCTACACAACAATGAGGTAAGCAGATTGCCCGTTTCAACAAAAATCTGAAATTGGACATTAATAGGCAAATTTTAACTCAGTGTGTTGGACTCAGTAAGATAAGGAAATAAGACAAGTATACGTATACGTGAAGTAAATAATAATACCCAAGTCCCAGGTAAAAACACGCAATGGTCGCGCCTCCCAAATGCCGACGGGCGTTTGGAACAGAGGGGTCGGGGTTTTAGAATAAATAAATAATTTATTCGCCGCTGACCCTGTAACTCTGAGACCAAGTTAACTGTAAACTTACTAGGTGGTGTCTAGTTTAAAACAGTGACAATTTAGACTTACTTATAATTCGAGATTAAATAAGTAAGGGCGGGACTAGGTGAGAGTTTTGAAATGGATGCGCTGACTTTCGCTGATAAAATAATCCGATAAGAGTTCCAAAATTTGGACCAGTTAAAAATAGAATAAAATTAGTCACAGAATACTAAATCTTTTTTATGTTCTAAAATAATGGTTTCCTGCCATGTCACGTCAGCTTGCCTGCCTCACCTGCGTGACTTGTCTCTGCTCTCCAAACTGCGCGTGGCTTTCTCTCTCTGCAGCGCTGTGCTGCTCTGGACCAGTGGCGGAGCTAGACTTTTATTGCTGGGGGGACCGAGAGGGGGCCAAAGCTATAAGTGGTCCACTTACTACGGCACAGTGGGAAAAATGGATTTATCCCAATTTTTTGGGGGGGGATTTGTAGACGCTATGAAATTTTGAAACAACATATTTTTCCCTTAAAATGATACAGGCTCTCAGTTTAAATTTTTGATCTGTGATCTAAATATTTTTAAGTTTAGAAACCAAGTGGTTTTCTAAACAGCTTTAGTGTTTGACTTTGTCCACACTCATAAAATACACAATGAAGTACCCAAAAAAAAAAAATATATATATATATATATACCGGTAAACTTAAATGGTACATATCGCCCCTTGCTGCTTTGAGCATGTAACAGTCACAAGACCACATTGAAATAAGAAATATAAAATGATAAAAATACATTTCTGTGTTTATTTCATTTCTATCCAAGACACTATGATAAGAATGACTATATATTTAATATAGGCGGATACAGAGTACAGTATCTCTGTTTACAATTCTGGTTGGTGGTGTGCCTCGTGATTTTTTCAATGAAAACACTGTGCCTTGGCTCCAAAAAGGTTGAAAAACACTGGTCTAATGAAAATAAACAGTTTAAGTTAATTAGAATGATTTAAAAAAAATAGCTAAACAAGAGCATGGTTTTGCTAAATTAGGCTGAAAAGTTGGATTAAAAATGTAGAATTAGCTGAAAAAGCTGAAACAGGCTATATACAGAAATTATTAAGTAAAATACCTTGATATCACAATATTTTTTGCCTCAATAAAAGCACGGTCCTACTTGTTATTTATTTAATTGTTCCCATACATATCTTTAAAAAATGGGAGTTAAAACTGCATATTTCTTGGTGCATTTGTGTGTACAACTGGACCAGTGCTCTTTTTTATTTTTTATTTATTTTATAGACGTTTTAATAAGATATAACACCGCTGCGACTGTTGCTCGCTGCTCTCAGAGCCTCTCAGCTTCTGCGCAGAGAGGAGCATGAGCCGCGCGGCTTCTCTCGTCTTCTCCCTGGCTCCCCGTTCTGCTGTTACCCCTGGAGTTCTGTTCGTTGACTCAGGGCTCGGTTCTGTCCAGAGAGCACGGGGCACGCGCGCTCAGAGCTCCGCTGTGCGGCTACCTTTCTGAACTCCTGACCCACGGGGAGAGAAAAAGAGAGGGGCAGATATTCCCGGAGCTTTTGCTAAAAATCTGCTATAAATCATGAAATAACACATTTAGCGTTATTTCTCTACAATATAAATAAACGCTCCTGTATTATTTTTAAATAAACAAATAAATAATGGCGATGCAATTTGAAAACATGGTGAGTCATGGACTTTAAAGAATTCAAAAATGGAAGGAGGAAAATAATGATTACTGTATTTTTAGCCTGTATGACATATTTATGGATTGCTTTTTCTTCTTAAACTTGTCACAAGCTATCTGAAGATTAAATATGAAACAAACGTTGAGGCGCAAAGGTTAAGAACAAAGTTTATTTAGATACAGCAGTTAATAGAGTAATAAACGAATTCTCCACCTCCTCAGGAGTTGGGGCTGGGTTCCTGAAACACAAAAATAAACATTACATTAAAACGGTTTACACTTCTCCATTTTAACAGGACGAGATCATTTTCTACAGCGTGAATGTGGGTGAAATGAAAGAATAGAACTTCAGCTCAGCTCTGAACGAGGGTCTGGTTTTAACCAGGCTAGAAGGCCTCAGGATTGGTAACAGTTTTTTGAATAAACAAATAAAATATTTGCGGATAGTTCGAGATAAATTAATTAGGGCCGAATGAACCGTCACAATTGGAAGGATTGATCAAAAGGGATTATGACATTCTATCTCAATAATTTTAGGTTATAACACTTAGACAAACGGGAAAGTTGGAAAATTGCAGTGAACCTCCCGTTAGCATAGCATATGCCTAACAGCGGACATCTTATAACTTTGTAACGGTAGACAGCTCACATCGGATTCGCTAACAAAGCGTACAGTGGCGCGTCGTGTAGATAAACAATATCGACTTTAAATAATCCAAAGTTGGTTTTTGTAGACGATTTAACAGCTAACAGCAAAGCTAAGGAGCCACTAGGTCCGACTGGTTTACGAGATGTAGTCTTATAATTTGTGTATAGGACGTGAGGAGGTAGAACCGAACACATCATACTTACATTCTCCAATATAAGAAGCAGAGAAAGTGGATTACCAATCTGGAAGACGTATTTTTGTGAATAGCTCCAGTGAATGTACACGTCTTGTGAGCATTGACCGGGCAGGGTTGCCAGATCTCTAGACCGAAAGAAGCGATCAGCTCCTTCAAAACAAGCACAAATAAGCGACTCAATGTCCACGAGAAGCGAAAATAAAAACCCGCCACAAGCGGATGATCAAATTTGAAAGCGACTCCAGGGAAAAACAAGCCCAATGCCGCTTGAAATAAGCGGATTTGGCAACTATGGGGACGCAAAAGACACAGTTGTTTCGTGTATAGCCTGAGCAGGGTTGCCAGGTGAGAAATGTAGGATTATCGTACACCCATCATAAACAAAATAAGTATGCTCGATTGTCACTCTATTGTTGAATACTGTAGCGTCTAACAGGCACTCACAGCTTTGTGGCGTCAGTACTGGGGGGAACCATAGACATTAATACGCATTATTGTCTGGGGGCAACTAAAGAGCTCTACAGAAAGTCTTCTGTCACATTTAGAAAAGCACGATTAGCTGGAATTCCAAGACGCCTTCAGGGTTCACAAAAAACTCCGACAGACAGTTGCGACAGGCTGATGGAAACCGGTCACAACTACACGTTCACAGAATGGCGAAATTATTGTATTTTTGGCCTTTGTCGGGATTATTGATCGTACATCGTACAGAGGGCAAAATTATCGTACAAATACGAAAATTATCGTACACCTGGCAAACACTGAGCCTGAGTATAATGGAGACCCCTGATGGACGAAAAAAGGTACTGCAGACAGGAGCATAATAATTTCTAGAAAAGCCAAAAACAGGTCGGAGTTACTTTTATGTTTTAATTTAGTCATCCAGTTGGGTTATTCGTTCTGAAACATTTAATAAAAGTAAAGGGATGCAGGTACAGAGTTTAATAACTGTTTGGAGTCAGATGAATAAAAGAAAAGGATAGATTGGGGTTTGAAGAAAAATAAATAATAATAATAATAGTAATGAATTCAATTTATAACGCACTTTTCATTAATGGAAATCTCAAAGTGCTAAGGAGGGAGTAGCCCTCACAGACAGGTCTTAAATAAATACATCTTTAATTTTAATCTATTGGGGACATAAATTGAATCTCAATTTATAATAAGTGGAGAGTTGTACTTTAAAAATCGACTAAGGGGTGACAAAGACCCGCCAGGGGGTTTTAGTCGGCATGCAGATGAATCTGAATTATTAAAAATAAAATAAATAAAAAAACACTATTTTCTTAAAAATATTTTAATATTTATATTTAATATTTTAATATTTTCTTAAAAAATGGGGGCGGCCGTGGTGTAGTGGTAATGGCAGTCGACCCCTGATCGGAAGGTTGGAGGTTCGAATCCCGCATCCGCCCACCATGTGTCGTTGTGTCCCTGGGCAAGACACTTAACCCCGAGTTGCTCCCGGTAGGTCTGGATGGCGCCTTGCAAGGCAGGCTACCACTACCGGTGTATGAATGTCTGAATGAATGGGTGGATGGCTGGTATTGTAAAGCGCTTTGGGGCTCCTCACAGGGGGCTGGAAAGCGCTATATAAATAAGCTCCATTTACCATTTACCATTTAAAAATCTGCAGTAATAAAACAGCTACGCTCGAAGCTCAATTCATGGGTTCACAGTTGCTTCCTAGATGTGGAAAATGGATTTAAAATTCATTCATTTCTAAATTTTGATGCACTTTTAACATGCAGGAAAGGGTTTTAACAGAACTGTTTTTTTGTATGTCCAGAAGCCCAGATTTAGCTTTTTTAGATCTCTCTACCTGGATTATTGAGCATGCATCAGGGTATTTAACAAAACAGTTTGTTGAATAAATGTTTTAAAACGTGCAATCACTGATCAGTTCTTTAATATGTAATGCACTTAAATGTTAAACTGAGTAAAAATGTAAAAGGACAATTAATTTAATGTTAATATTTTTATAATTTCTTTATTCTTTGCACTAATACAAAGACAAAAGTGGACTTTTGGAATGAGTATTCTGGTCTGACCCCCTTGAGATCAGATTAAGCTGTATGCGGCCCCCAGATCAAAATGAGTTTGACACCCCTGGACTAATAGTTATATACCTGGAACAACAGGCCAAAATGAAAGAGCCCATATTTTTACTTTGAATAAATGAGCCACTGAGCTTAATAATTTCAAATTGACAATTTAGGAGGGCATGAAAATACACACGATACATAAATAAATCCAACAAGAAGGCAGATCTTAGAAGGCTCAAGGAATTTGCTAATTATCATAGACTGTATACTAGCAAGGGGGTCTTAGAAGACCGTACATTGTACGTTCTGAAATAAAAGTAGGCTACAGTATTTTTTGATTTCAGGGTTAAATTGATTATTTCACTTTTAGGTAAACTAATGTTTTGGATCTGTTGTGCAGATCAGATTAAAAGATGCCTCCGTCGAAGGTTCCATAATAAAGATTGTTAACAGAAAATTAATTTGATCCTGGTCTGTTAATGATTTTTTAATTCTTTAAATAGCCTCATTGAACAGTGTTGATGGAACGGCAAGAGCGAGTCTTATAAATCCCACCTCATCTATACAGAACACATAATGGTAAATATGCATTAAGATAGGCCTCTGTCAAAACACATGCAGCATCTGACTTTTGAATCTCAGCTACTGTGGTTATTGATCAGATCGGATCAGATTTAATATGAAGGTGTGTCCAGAAACTGACTCACTGTGACTTCACTGGGAAGAACAA
>JBBPBX010005344.1:0-13023 GCA_038048925.1 Garcialebias charrua
GAAAAGTATACTAGTGTTATACTTTAAGTATACTTCAATAAACTAAAATATGAACTTGAAGTACACTATAAGTACACTGGAAGTCTAATTAAAAGTGTACTACTAGTATACTTTAAGTATACTTCAATAAACTAAAATATGAACTTGAAGTACACTATAAGTACACTGGAAGTCTAATTAAAAGTGTACTACTAGTATACTTTAAGTATACTACAATAAACTTAAAATGGGCCAATTTAGTCCCAAAAAAGTATATTTTAAGTAAACTGCGAGTATACTTAAAAGTACACTTAGAGACATATACTTTATATACTTAAGTATACTTAACAACATATACTTAAAGTATACTTCTTTTTGGTAAGGGTTGTTCTACAACAAAGCCATTAGTGGATCCACACTTTCCTCAACAACTATAAGGAATAAGTTTGTTGAAGTTAGCATTACTAGACTTGGTCATCTGGTAAAGACCCCTGTAGAAATGCTTGGAGACATGACAAACATTAAGTCTTCCAGAGTACTGGGAAGGATAATGGAAGAAGTAAAACTATGTCTGCCTGTGCCACTGAGAGCTTTTATTGAAGACCACGCTCATGCTGATGAATGGAATGCTGACACAGAGTATGTTTTTCCTTCTTTGGGAGTGAGTCCTGCTTTCGGGGAGCTGCAAGAAGATAGGGGACAGCTGTTATCCATGGAAACACCAAAGTTGGGCGAGTTTAAGTTATGTGGAAAAAAGCAACTCTACCTCAGCTGTGTGAAGGTGCTGAACCTGCGCTCCTTGGCTGGAACTAGGGAGTCGAGGTGGACTCAGGTTTTTGCTTCAGACTGCACCCCTAAGGGTAGGTGATGGGTCCTGTATAAGCCCCCTGTTGAAAAACGAGTGGCCGACCTTCAATGGCGGATAATACATGGACTCATAGCTATGAACAGACACAGAGCTCATTTCGACTCCAGGACTGGGGAGGGGTGCCCTTTTTGTGCACAGACAGATACTTTGGAACATCTTGTCCTGTCATGTCAAAGGTTGGTGGGTCTCTTTGGACTGTTAGAAGAGTGGGTGGTAGCTCTTGGGGAAGAATTTTCATTACCTCTGTTCATCTTTGGTCCAAAGTACACTGTACGCAAGAAAAAAATCCTGACCTTGATGAATTTTCTGTTCGGGGTTGCAAAACTTGTTATTTGGTTGACCATGAAGAACCAGATGTTAGGCCGGGGATGGACTGATGTAGTTGAGAGCTTTAAAGTGTTACTTGCAGCCCGTTTAAAAGGATATATATACCTGTATGTCTCTGTAACTGAATGTTCATTTTTTTGTTGGACATTGTTTTGTTGTTGTTTTCCAAATGATGTAAAATAAAAGTCAAGTCGTCAAGTCAAGTCCTCTCTCTCTCTCTCTCTCTCTCTCTCTCTCTCTCTCTCTCTCTCTCTGGTCAATTTAGAGTTACCAATCAGTCCAACATGCATGTTTTTGGTCTGTGGGAAGAAACTAGCCTGGCCCTTGCCTTCCTGCACAGCTCCGCTCAATTCTCATTTCCTTTCACTGCACAGTCTGGGACTTCTCCCATAGACAACGATTTCTCCGGCTGATTTTTGACCGGACCAATCAGATAACAGAAGGGGTGAAGTTTTTGGCCCCTAACCCACGCCACCACCTGTCCCAGCGTAGCCAGCGAGCATTCGCATGTTCTCATTCAAAGCGATGCAAAGCGATGCAGGACTGTTTTATATGTGACATAAATGTATTAAAGGGGACCACATATTCAAAATTCACTTTTTAAAGTTTTTTTAACTCAACTTTGGGTATGTACTTCATAAAAAAACAGTCCCAGTGGCAAAAAAATGCACCCAGTGGTTTATTTACTCTAGTAAATTTATTTTACTGTGATAAGATACGTTTTGTTTTGAAATACTCTCGCATGTTACGTCACAAGCGAGAGAAAACAACCCACCCCAACATGAGTCCAGCCCATCACCTAGCAACCCCTGGTTAGGCTCAACCCACTTCTGTATTAAACACATGACTGTTGTTTTTCATGATTTCATCTCATCTTTTGTTTATATGTTCTTAATTTCATGTGTACAGCACTTTGTTGCAGCTGTGTTTTTTTTAAATGGCTTTATAAATAAAGTATAATTGTTATTTTTATGTTTTAGTTCAATTTTTAGTGTATTTGCGATCGCTCCCAACGCGCAGCCGGCAAAAATTAAACGAGCGGACCCCCGGCGTAGGGACCTGCGGCAACGGGACCCCTCCTCTGGCGGATGGAGCGGAGCTTCAACTGTACAGCCTCGCAGCAGCCTGGCAGCAGCCTCGCAGCAGCGAGGACCTTCTCCTTACGGATTAATTTACGGGAGACACTTGGTGAACTTTGTGTTGTCTTGACTGGAACAGCGATAACTCCCAAAATCTCCGCGTGCAACGAGCGGAGCTGGCGAACACCGGAAGAGGAACAAGCTAACATTAGCTTCGGATTCGGGTGGTCTCATGCTAAAAGGAGCAGCAAATTGCGGCGCGCTCAGACGGGTTTCGGTAAGTTATCTTAAGCTAACACTAACAGTAAGTCAAATGAGTAATAAAAAAAGAGCTAATTTTAAAACAACAACACATTACAGATACTGGCTGTTACAGAGGGCGTAAACAGATCTTTGAAGGGCGTGGACTTCAGAACTTGTATCAGAAACCGGTCGTTCAAAACGAAAGTTAAAAATGGCAGAATTAAAAAGGGTATAATTGATTATCTAAGAATTATTTTGTGTATTAAAATGAATTAATATTGTCAAGATAGAACACAGACATAACATAAATTTTTTTAAAGACCTACATGTGGTCTCCTTTAAATTCCCCTTCTTAATCCCTTATCTGGAGTTTTCTTTTGCTTTTTTGGCCAAAAGTCAAGTGATCGCTCGCTCCCACCTCCTCCTCTCCCTCCGCTGATGAGGAAATGCCTCAGGTTGTCACGAGAGAATTAAACCCGGGTTTTACGTTGCTGCCCGAGTCCCATCAGATTTCCTGGTCTTCTGGTGTGGTTTTAACCAGGCTAGGAAGAAACTGGAGTACCTGGAGAAAACCCATGCAGCACTAGCCTGGTTAAAACCAGACCCTTGTCCTTCACTTCGCTTTGTACTAGGGTCTGGGATTTCTCCCATAGACAACGATTTCTCCAGTCGATTTTTGACCGGACCAATCAGAGAACAGAAGGCGGATTACCGGACCAATCAGAGAACAGAAGGCGGAGTTTTGAACGACGTCGACTGACGTCGTCAGTTAAAATGGCTGCCGCCACGAAGGAATTTTCATGAAAACAAGGTAAAAAACTATTATTTCTTTGCTGAGAAAAAATATATTTCTTAGCTGACGTTATATCAGAAGTGTTCCTGAGCTTAACAGTTCCTAAATCAATTCACGAAATGGTCAAATCTGCTGGATTTAAATTGTTTCGGTTTGACATTTTCCAAACAGCCTCGGGTGTGCTACGAAAATAAATGATAAAAAATCGAATTTTATCTCAAATGTTTCATGTAGGCCAGGGGTGTCAAAGTCAAATACACCAAGGGCCACACAAAAAAAATTGCTACAAGCTAAGGGCCGGACTGGTTCAATGTTTATTATAAGGGGGTGATATAATAATTTTTTTCTTCTTTCTGCACTCTTTTCATTGTGTTTTCTTTTTGATTAATTTGTTTTATTTTGTCTCTTGAATTAATAAATGAATTAAATACAATGTTAAATAGCTTTACATCTGCTAAGTTCTTGGCATAAATCAACACAGACATGTTCCTGCTTTTAGTATTTTACATTGTTTTATAATGCAGCCGTTTAGGTTTTGTTTTCTCTTTTAAATGAATTAATAAATTAATTAAATACAATGTTAAATAGCTTTACATCTGCTAAGTTATTGGCATAAATCAACACAGACATGTTCCTGATTTTAGTATTTTACATTGTTTTTTAATACAGTTTTCTTATGTTTTTTAATTAATATGCTTTTTTATGATTGTTTACTGTTGGCTGCAAGTATCAAGCTGCAAAATCTTTCATTATCTACAGCTGATAGCTGTTGGTCATTAATTATGATAAAGTTTAGCAACTTATCGGTGAACATTCTAGCTCTGGGGCTTCAGCGGTGTGTTTTTATTGTTCAATTCTGTCAGCCGCTCTCCGCCTGTCCCATCATATAAGACGGTCAGACAGCGGGTAGGACTAGACGCAGCTGGCCGCTGTCGGTCTCCCTGTTTCGGTTCAGCGAGTGGCGTCCCACTCGAATGTCCAACGTAAAACTAACCTGACCTAACCTGTGGCGCTATGGCTCTGCAGACGTTGCTGTCTTGCGGTGTTTAGTGTAAAATACTTCCACACAGAGGACATGTTACGATAAAAAGTTGGTTAGCTGTTAGCTACAGTGCTACTCACTCACACACGCTGGAGCTGGCCAAGTAACTGGATTTCCTGAATGTGAAGTGAGGCGGGTCTTCTTCTTCTGGGTTCGAGACACAATGGATTGGCCCCACCCCTGCTACCGTTGCATTGTGGGGAATGTAGTTTTGGTGCGCGCAAAACACCAGCTGGCGGCTGTGGCCTGCGGGCCATTTCTAATAGTAATTAAATATCATTCAGGGGGCCATAAATATTTAATTCGCGGGCTGGATCTGGCCCGCGGGCCGGGACTCTGACATATGTGATGTAGGCCAACAGTCAGTAAATTAGAGCCATATAATTACATACTGGTAGCAGAAAAAATATCCACCGAGTGGTTTCTGAGCTATATCTGATAGCCTGGACCTCGCCAGGCTAAACTAACAAAACTCCACCTTCTGTTTTCTGATTGGTCCGGTCAAAAATCGACCGGAGAAATCGTTGTCTATGGGAGAAGTCCCAGACCCTAGTACAAAGCGAAGTGAAGGACAAGGGTCTGGTTTTAACCAGGCTAATGCAGCACAGAGAGAACATGCAAACTCCACTCAGAAAGATCCTAGGCTGGGATTTGAGCCGGTAACCTTCTCACTGAGAGGCAACAGCTCTACCAACTGCACAACCATGTTGCCATGTTTCTGAGAGTGATTACTGACTGTGCATGCATGCCTGAATAACTTTTAGACTTAACCCAACTCAAGATGCCTGCCAAAATCAATTGACCTCAGTTAACACAAAAATGGCTAAAGGTTTGGTATGGTAGAAGAAGAGAGTTGCCCACAACACATTCTCTGAAGGCTATAACAAAATCTCACAATATCACTTGAGATCATGCATGAGTTTTGGACATTGCTTCTGAGCATTGGAAGACGGCTGCAGCAAAGCTTCGAGTCAGACAACTTTGTAGAGCCCCAATGGCATTTCATGTTCATGTTCCTTCTTAATAAAAAGCATTTCTTCATAAAACTTTGAGCATCTTCAAACTTTATAGCTAACAGGACAGTCTGGGGCTGAACACCTCAATGTGTAACTGGCTGCTAGACTTCCTGACCGGGAGACCACAGACAGTACGGATCGGGAGTAACACATCTAGCACCATCACATTGAACACAGGGGCCCCACAAGGATGTGTGCTGAGCCCCCTTCTATTCACCCTGCTAACACACGACTGCACACCATCGTACAGCTCCAACCACTTCATCAAGTTTGCGGACGACACAACAGTGGTAGGTCTCATCAGCAACAACGATGAGACGGACTACAGGAACGAGGTGAGCCGCCTGGCCTTGTGGTGCGGACACAACAATCTCACTCTCAACGTGGAGAAGACAAAGGAGATTGTTGTGGACTTCAGGAAGAGGGATGCCCAACATCCTCCTCTGACCATCAACAGCACCGCAGTGGAGAGAGTAGACAGCACCAAGTTCCTGGGAGTGCACGTCTCAAAGGACCTGTCCTGGAGCAGGAACACTGCAGCACTGGCAAAGAAGGCTCACCAGCGTCTCTACTTTCTCCGCAAGCTGAAAAGGGCTGGAGCTTCAACCCCCATCATGAGCACCTTCTACAGAGGTGCCATAGAAAGTGTCCTGACCAGCTGCATCACTGTGTGGTTTGGTGCATGTACTGCATCCTGCCGCAAGAGCCTCCAGCGCATTGTGAGAGCAGCTGAGAAGATCGTGGGCACCTCCTTGCCCTCACTGCAGGACTTACACAGCAAACGCCTCACTCGGAAAGCCCACCGCATGGCAGGTGATCCCACACACCCACTACACAGCTGCTTCAGACTGCTGCCATCAGGAAGGAGACTGAGGAGTCTCCAGGCTCGAACCAGCAGACTGAGAGACAGCTCTGTTCATCAGGCAGTCAGAATGCTAAACACTCTGCCTGCTCTGCCTCCCCTCCCATTTGAACTGCCTTAACACTAAAACTTTCTCACATATTATCACTCAACACAAAGTTTTTAACACTAGACTCTGTGTCACCAAACGGGTTTTCACTAAACTCTCGGTCATGTGCTCATACAGTTTGCACTACTTCTCATAATTGCACTAATGTCTGTATTACATCACTGCCTATAATCATAATACTGTTTACATTCTCTGTTTACATTTATTAATACTGTTTACTTTTATTACTACTGCTTACATGTAATTACTACTGTTTACATTTATTTACACTACTTTAATATCTACACCACTGCTGGTACATATACAGTGTGCTCTGAACGGTCTTATTTAGGGATGCCCAATGTGCCTTACTGCATATGCCACTTTTTGCCTCTACAACAACATCAACTACTACCTCATACATATACTGTGTACATTGACTCATTCGCTGCTTTGCCACTTTGCAAATGTCAATGCTAGAAACCTTTAGTTTATTTTAGTTATACTTTTTATACTCTTTTTTTATACCACTATGCAAAAAAAAAAAAAAAAAAACAAACACAGGACAGTGTTAGTTTTACTATTTTTATGCTTATGTCTATTATTATATGTTTCAGTGTTTCAATGTTTAGATGTTTACTGTTGCACCGAGGGACTGAGAGAAACGCAATTTCGGTCCTGTGTATGTCCTGCACTGTACATATTGCAGATCTGACAATAAAGTTGACTTTGACTTTGACTTTGACTAAACTGGAGTGAGAAAAGTCCAGCTTAAATTAGCTGTATGATTTTATATTCAGTGCTGCTTCATCTCTGCCACCTCTACGAGAGAATCCCATGTTTCTTCTTGCCATTAATCACGTGCACTTTTTTATACAATGGCAGGAAACATTGTGAACGCTAACCTGTGCCAACAAACCTAAACTGTTTCTGAGCACATGTTTGCCATGCAACGAATGAAAACAGACAATAAAATTCAGCGTCTTGCTGTGATTTCCTGTTGGAGCAAAGCCATGATGGGATTAGGATACAAGCTGTGGTTATTTTATGTGGCTCAACCCTTGCTTCTATTTTCAAGACACACAGAAAAATCTTTCTGTGTGAGGCCTGTAAGGATCAGGAGATTCCAGCAATTAACTGTGGCATGAAGAGTGGCTTCAAGAGTCCTGGAAACAGGAAACTAGGTTCTCTGAGAAACTTGGTACACTGCAGTCTTCCTGTGGTATACTTACTCTCTGACAAATATTACAGGGGATATGTACTATATGTTTTTCTGTAATTAACATTAACAAATTATTAACAAATATTTAACATTAACAAATTATTAACAAATATTTAACATTAACATTAACAAACCATTCCTACCAAACTAGGCCTTCAGTTAGCATGAACTACTGTGACATCCCATTCAATGCTAACATTGAAGACATCTACGTAGTCAATGTCTGATTACATCACTTTACTTTTAGGTTTTTATAAGTCCACAATTAGCTGATAAGAAGGGCTTCTCGTGGTTTTATCCATCAAGTACGACATCTGACTTACTGTATAGTGTCATTCTTTGACAGCTGCTAACACCAACCTGAACGTAAATGCTAACCCAACGAAACAGTAAAGCCAACAGGTGGGCCCATTTGAACACACAACCTGAAAATCCACTCATTTCTGTCCCAAGACCACCCAGGACATGTGGCACCAACAGTTTTTTTTTTTTAAGTACAACATGTAATTTCTTTTATTATTTTTTTATTTTTTTTTATTTTTATTTTAATTTTTTAATTTTTATAGATGGCCTCCCTTCTCACCTTACAGCCATCCTCTCATGTAATTGAGATAAAGGAAAGGAAAGACAAAAAGTAAGACAACAAAACACAACAATTATCCACAAAAAAGCACAAGGTAAACACACCCAACCTCCGTCTGCAATCCTGCAAAGTACATGACAGAACATAGCAACACATGCATAAAGACTAATGACATCCATGACCCTGCAGCAGGTTTCCACAAATATACACACCATATCTACAAATATATATACAGTTTACATACATATACATTTATATTCATTCATATACCCATCTACATCTCTGCATATATCTACATATACATCCCTGCATCCATTTGCGTGTGGTTGTGAGCATGCATAAGTGAAAAAGTTTCCTCCAATAGAACATTTCATAGCAACCGTGAAGCATCAGAGATCCGCCCCCCCAAGGCCAGAGGCAGGCAAAGGGGCAACCAGAGCCCAAGACCCCAAGAAGGACCCGGAGCCCAGAGTCCCCAGGGCCTGCACCCGACGTGTAATTTCAATAACTGAAGCTGAAATTTAACAGTAGCCCACAGAACATACTGTTTCTGTAAAATTGTGTCATGAAATGAAACTAAAAAACGACTTTAATTAGAAAACTATTCATGTAAACCTAAAGGTGAAATTTAACCTCCATTTTTTTTTTTAGAGTAACTTCAATTTCTGTAAGTTTTGTTTAATTTACAAGTTGCAATTTAATGCATCACAAATCTTCCCGTGGTTAAAAACAAAACAAAAAAACAACAATTAAAAAACCAAACACTTTGCAAAGCCTTCCTGAATTTCTGAGTGCAGTGTTTGGTCCCACCCACTCCATGTCAGCATTGTGATTGGTTAATTGTCCTGTTTGGGTTTCTTCTCTGCTTTTAGGACAGGAACTGTCCTGAACTGAGTGGCTGACTGCCCAAACAGGACTCCAGCCAACCATCAGGTGAAAAGAAGGAACCCAGACCCAGACCAGTGGTCATTCCATATGTTGCAAGAGTTTCAGAGACATTGAGATGTTTATTTTCTAAACTCAACGTCCCAGTGGCTTTTAAACCCCAAAATACATTACGGCAAAGACTGGTTCATCCCAAAGATCCAGTCCCCCGGCACAAACAGAGTAATATTGTGTATGCTGTTCAGTGTCAGGAGGGCTGTGATCAGTCTTACATCGGGGAAACTAAACAGCCACTGGCCAAAAGGATGGCCCAGCACAGAAGATCAACATCATCAGGTCAGGACTCTGCGGTCTACACTCATCTCCAGGCCAGCGGTCACTCTTTCAGGGATGAAGATGTTCACATCCTTGATAGAGAGGAACAATGGTTTGAGAGAGGAGTAAAGGAGGCCATCTTTGTGAAAAGAAACCGTCCATCATTAAACAGAGGTGGAGGCCTCCGGGTTCAACTGTCCCCCTCTTACAATGCTGTTATTGCTAGTATCACTCAGCCCTCTGTGAATAGCAAACAACCATCAGGGTGCTAACGATCCATCGTTAGGCTGATGGTCCTCCTTGATCATGCGAGCAGCTGGTTTCGGCTGTCATCAGCCAACTGGTTGTGTAACGCTGTGAGAGGGTGCTATTTGACCTGGTGACCTGGTGCAGCAACAACAACCTGGAGCTCAACGCCCAGAAGACAGTGGAGATGATTGTGGACTTCAGGAAAGACAGAGCCCCTCTGCCCCCCATCACCTTTAACAACACCCCCATCATCATTGGGGACTGCTACCGGTTCCTCGGCACCACCATCACCCAGGACCTCAAGTGGGAGCCAACCATCAGCTCCCTCATCAAAAAGGCTCAGCAGAGGATGTACTTCCTGCGACAGCTGAGGAAGGCCAAGCTGCCGGCCAAGCTGATGGTGCAGTTCTACACGGCCATCATCGAGTCCATCCTCAGCGCGTCCATCACAGTGTGGTACGCCGGGGCCACTGTCAGGGACAGACACAGACTGCAGCGCATTGTGCGCTCTGCTGAGAAGGTAATCGGCTGTAGTCTCCCATCTCTCCATGACCTGTACGTCTCCAGGACTGTGAGGCGAGCAGGTCGGATCACAGCTGACCCTTCTCACCCTGCATACGGTCTGTTCGAACCACTCCCCTCAGGCAGGAGGCTTCGGTCAATTGGGACCAGAACCTCCCGCCATAAAAACAGTTTCTTCCCCTCTGCTGTCAGACTTTTGAACACTCATAACCATGTTACCTCATAACTTGCCTTGGTCGCTGTATTTTGTATTTTGATTGGGAATCACTGTATCACTGTATTTTGATTGCACCACTCTAATTGCACTGTTTCTTAGTAGGTTTTGTTCACTGAATATTGTATTGATGTTTTATGGTTTATGTTTTTTTTTATGTTTTATGTTTCTATATTTTATGCACCGTTATGCCGAAGCAAATTCCTAGTCTGTGAATCCTGTTCATTGACAATGGCAATAATAAACTGAATCTGAATCTGAATTTATAAGACTGAGCTAAACACAGCACCTCAGACTGAGGAAGTCTTTCGGACGAAAGACAAAACGTTTCTACAATTTTTTTTGCTTTTTGTTGCTTTTTTTTTTTTTTTTTAATGTCCAGAGGACATTGCTTTTTTGGATTTTTCTACCTGAATTATTGAGCATGTATCAGGGTAACTTGAATCTTCATAGCATTTCAAGTATATTTTATTACTTTGGCCTTTGCATCAACATAAATTGCACATTAAATGTTCATTTAGTTTAAAAATGTGATTAGTTTGCACAAATGTCTCTTCTGTGCACTTAATAACCATTGATTCTATGAAAATAAGCCTGTGCAGAGAAACTGATGTAATATGAAGGTTTTAAAATAACATTGGCATGAACCTTGCTGAACTTTTAAGCATTGGCGCACCATTGGACAGCAGCAATCCACTTTGGTTTTGACTGCATTCAAACTAGCTGTTAGTCACATCAGAATTAAAATAATTTCTTCAAAATAAATGTTCAAAAAACTGTCTACAAAAGTGAAGAAGTTATTTATTCATATCAGAAACTAGTTTTAAAATAGCCAACAGAACATTAGTTTCAGACATCAGAGTTCATAGTTTATGCCAGATTTTATTCTAAACATACAATATATTGTTGTGAGCAAGTTTGGTTCTACTTCATTCTTATTTAAGTGTCAAGCCAAAAATATTGAGACAAAAATTCCCAGTTTTCAGCCAAAAACACTCTGATAAACCTCCAGGAAACTTAGCTGGTTCAGTAAATAGCAGGTGGCCATCAGATGATCGATCGTTCTAATAACTGATAGTCCCATTTTACATGTGAAAAACCAGTTTCTGGAATTCCACAGCAGAATGGCTTGAACCACTTTGAAAAGGTGCTATTTATACAACTGAGTCTGTTGGCAGGCCTCAGACTTTTGGATGAAAGACAAAATGTTTCAACCAAGGAATATCTGTCCAGATGACCTGTTTTCACTTTTTGTGATCCAACAGAATTCATCAGAGACAGTATAATAAAAATATTCATAACATCCATTCATCCATTATCTCTACCCGCTTCTTCCTTTTTGGGGTGCGGGGGGTCGCTGGTGTCCATGTCCAGCAGTTACTGTGCAAGAGGCGGGGGACATCCTGGACAGGTCTCCAGTCCATCACAGGGACACATAGAGACAAACAACCATTCACTCTCTCACTCAGACCTAGGGACAATTTAAAGTTACCAATCAGTCTAACATGCATGTTTTTGGTCTGTGGGAAGAAACTGGAGCACCCGGAGAAAACCCACGCATGCACGGAGAAAACATGCAAACTCCACTCATAAAGGACCCCGGACCAAGATTTGAACCAGGGTAACTGCTCACTGAGAGGCAGCAGCTCTACCAACTGCACCACCATGCTGCCCTGTTCATAACACAAAGAGTTCATTATTCACCCTTTGAAACAATTCTCAGTATGGTTTTAACACTGGTTGCGGTTAAGGAGCATTAAGTGTAGAACCACTAGACTGAGGAACAGCTTCTACCCTGAGGCTGTTAGACTCATGAATCTCTGACCAGGATTATCACTGTGAAAAAAAAAATCACTGTAATGCCACTTCGGTGATATGTGCTGCTGATTATCTCATGCTGCTGATTATTTCATGCTGCTGGGTTCATTTGTACTCATCTACTCACACAGACTCATGTTCGTGCTGCTGTTGTTCGTCGTATTGTTTTCACTAATAGTGCTTAGTGTATTTGTTAGTTTATATTTTAGATCCTTACCGTTTCTTTTTACACTTTATATTTTTGCTATTGTTCTGTGTAACTGGGACTCTGAGTGCACAATTTTGTTTCACCTCATGTACCACATGTGACGTGAATGACAATAAACCTACTTGAACTTGAACATTAAAATATACAATAAAAGATTCTGTGAAGTTTTTTATTCTTACTTCCCACCACCAAAAAGCAAAAGAGGAAAAGTGGGTAATAATATTTTTGTCTGTCAGCAAAATATGTTATGCACAAATTTTAATACACTAAATGTACACCTACAACTGACTTTTGGAATCAACTTGATCCAAGATGGCTGCCACAGCAAATCAATCTTAGCCAACAAAAGAATAGGTGTAACTCATTCAGTTTCACAGATTTGCAGCTCTATTTTGAACCAGTCATGAGACTTCTTGTCTCCATAACATCCTGTGACCGCTAACACACCAGGTTTTGTGACCTCACATGAGACAGTGTAGTGCTTAACTTTTATTTCCATATTTTTATATTATACCTGTTCTCGCTCTTTCTCAGTACAGTACAATGATAATACAGCTTATTCCGATTCTGATTTACTAAAACAGATGTAATCACCATTTCCAGTTATTTAACGGTCAACAATGGTGTACCACAAGGCTCAGTCTTAGGACCAACCCTCTTTACAATCTACATAGGTAATGTAGGTCAGAGCATTCCTGATGCATCCTTAC